>JAVQJD010078449.1:0-22387 GCA_036023655.1 Nannoperca australis
TCCTCTGCCTTTAACCCATCCAGTCGTCCTTCCTCCAGGGGGACAGCTGGAGCAGTGGTCAGCCATTCATGCGGCGACCGGGGACCAAGTCCAAGTGTACATGCTCTGTCTTGGTCAGGGACAGGGCAGCAGTCCCTCCACGCTATATGTATATAGCGTGGAGGGCTGTACATTATATTTCATTACACTTCAATTTATTCCACGTATTTAAAGATCTCTGCTCTTCTCTTGTAATAAGTTTCTTGTCTTCTACCAGGAATCTACCAGTTGATAATACAGATACATCTATAGACAAAAACAAATGTTCCATTATTGTGTCAAAATGATTTGATTGACAGTTTGACCTGATGACTTTTAACTGCAGATATCTGTATTTGGATTTTAAACATGTATGACATTAATTCTATTTTTTTTCTTACATTAGTACGCACATCATGCGTCATGCATCCTTGATTGTATTTATGTGACATTCTGTGTCTTGATGTTTCATATGCGAATTTGTGCCAAATGATACATGAAAACCATGAACAATGTATCCAGAAACATGATTTCCATCTTGCACCCACAGCACAACAGACATCATCCATGTACATATTCACATAACGTTAAGCATATGAAAATCAAATTAAAATGCATTAGTAAAGACTTAGCTTGCTCGACATACATGACAAAGTACTCGCCGTGCATGGTCAATGACTTTGACAAACCTTCCAGGGAAATCAAACAGTAACTACCAGCTGTGAAAGGAGAACGCTTCCAGCATCACTACACTTTTCGATGATACCTTTTAGGGCCAGTGAACACGCCCATTATACCTTCAGCTCTGTGCCAGGTGAGAGTGGCAAGGCATTGCTTTAGCCTGACAGACCGGCTGTTTTGCAGTAACAGCGATGACACTTTAAGCAGCAGATTGTCAACTCTGTGAAGGCTGAAATGACTTCTGTGGCTCAACTCATGCGGGCAGAAATCTTTGGAGCTGGTATTAAGGGAGACAGTAGGGCTTCAGACAGGAAGTCGCCGGAGGAGAGCGGAGGTACAAAGGACAGAGGGGCATTGCGTCGTTTTGATCTTATAAAGCATGATGGGAACACATTGCTAAGACCATTGACAACACTGTGGGTGCTTCTCTGTGTTCACATGAGGGGAAACTCAGCTAAAGAAAGGAAGGGGAGGGGGTTTCCTGGGTTTGACGCGAAAATGCTTACCTTGAGCTCTGTGCTTGCGACTTGTTTTTAGAGAAACCTGACCTATGAAGGGACACACACATACACAGCCACAAATGGAGAAGCTCAAAATGGCATGCCATCATCCAGGGTGGATTTGGGGGGAGGGGTGAAAAATATTTCATTCCGGGCACTGGAATTAACTCACCAATTTGTAAAATCCAATTGGTAAAAGCTAAAAAGAAACGAAAGGTCTTATATAGAATAATTGATTTCTGCTAGGAATTTTATTGCATTCCTACACATTCTTCATCCCCAATTCCACCCCTGGCCATACCAGAACAACACATCACTAATGACCCCTGAGGGCACCACTCACACACTGACCTCTACAGTCAGCTGCCATTAAAAAGCAAATGGAAAGCGCTTGATGACCACTCTCTTCTCAACTGCAGGTTTAGTTTACCCGAGCAGCCTAGTGCAGAACATAAAAAGGTAAATAGTTGCTCACTGGTCCAGTGTGCTATGGATTTATAAGCATATAAATAAATGCTGCAGTAGCAGGGGCACGTAGGACACTTGAGCTAGTATACACTGTGGCATACAACCTACAGATCAGTGACAAAAGCTTACACTTTGTCCCTTGTGATCAAATCAGCTACTTGCTTACACAGCAAATGTTAGGTTCATGCACATTAGGCTCCATATTAAAACATTAACTGTCTCACATTAACTGTCTCACTAAGGCGGCTTTCTGAAGGTCTACCAATGTAGGACTTTGTTCGCACATATAATATCTGGAAATTTGCACAGCTCAGTATTTTCAAACTAACAACTTTTTTTTGCAGGAATGACTACAGCGGAGACTTACCTCAAAATCAACCTTCTCTGGACTGGTTATGAGAAGCAACAAGCTGTGCAGTGGTCATCAAAACACCGGATGCCATGACAAGTGACATACAACACATTGAAAACCAAACAACCTCACCATTGGTGCCACTCATCCTTACCTAAACCTGTTGTGCCATTGACAAGAAAAGAGACAGAGTATGTGTCAAAAGTGACAACATGCCAAAAATATCCACAGCCCAAAGCACCTTCACACTTTCTGACATTTTAGGATACGTGACTCTTTCAAGTGTCAGAGTCGGGCACCACCTACAGTTTATTGGTAACCTCTCAAAGATAAATACCTGGTGATGGTGAGCAAAACCCTCTGGTACCAACTTTTCAAGTTTGATATTTCTTTCATATAAACATCTAGCATTTCTTTTAGTTTTACTTAATGTGAACATTTATTGAGTCATTGTCGTTCTTTACCCATGCCCAAGAAAATGGTCAAAATTTATTTTTCTTTTCAAAATTCAAAAAGAGAAAGTGAATAAGAATCATGAATCAAGAAAAACATTGAACTTTGAAGAGCTTGATTTTGGCCTACCTGCATGCCGCTCCCCCGTCAGCTGAATCCTGGCTCCCTGTCTCACTAGGCGTGCTCACTGATTTGGAGGGGGACACAGGGGTCGGGACTAAATAATGAAAATAACATGAATCTAACATTAAAGGCTGCAAAGAATGGACTGCTCAAACAAATTGGGATGAAAAGCAACAAAGTAAAACGAGTGATGGACAAATGAAAAAAAATATTAAAAGAAAGGAGAGGGAAGGCAGGGCATCAAATGCATTGTTGGTTTTGTATCTGTTATTTATTTGTTCTCCGCTTCATTTGAAGCTGCATTATAAATAACATGAATAGTAGTGACCATGTATGGGCTTGAGAGTGTTGTTACAACTTCAGGCCACTAGAGAACAGTGCTTCCAAAAGCTAGCTGGAGGAGACCTCATCAGATTTGTGCACAAGGCAAGATATTTTTTGAGCAGCATACTTTCCAGAGTCAAATTTCAGAGTACAAACAGTATTTATGTCCAAATATCTTATTACAACATATGATAAACTGACGGTACACAGTGGAACAGAAAAAGACAGAAAATGGAGTTGCTGTAAAAGTGACAAATCAAATTATGGAATCAACTAAAAAGATAGTGTTATCTGATGAAAGCTAAAAAAAATTAGATGTGTGACAAAGATGTTATTTTTGCAAAAAAAAAAAAAGTGCAAAAAACAGAAGAACAGAAGAACCAAACAGAAGAACCATATGCAGAGTCATGGCAACACAGATAACAATAATTTTCAGCAAATTACACATTGGATGCTGTGTGCATCTTAGGTCTGCTGCATGGTGAGTATAGAGTATATTAAAGGGCTCCTCAGAGGTTTTTCGGCTGTAATTAATTGTTTGGTTTAATTTTAAAACCATCTAGGTAAGCTTTCCTCTATGTGTTGGAACACTTCACTATACCTTTTGCAGCACAATCACAAGAGAAGACAGCAGTGAAAGAACATTTGAGTATGGATATGAGAGTATCATGTACCAAGAGGAGGCTCCGGTGAGATGCCAATACTCTGTAGCAGGGCCTCAGTCTCCCTGCGCTTACGATCTAAGTCTGAATCCTCTGGGGTCATCTCTCTCTTCTGCTGGCTCTCTGACTGCTCAGGATACATAGAGACATGTCAGCTCAACCTCCATGAGTTAAAGAACAAGTTCCAACATGCACGTGCATGCACATTTTGATCCAAGATTCCAACACCAACCTTCTGCACACACATAGATGTTTGTATGCACGTATGGACACACACAACTTCGGCCTTTTAAGTGTCACGGCCTGACAAAAAGCAATCCAACACACAAACAATACACACTAGAGTGCGATACAGTATGAGTGCCAGTTGTGTGAATTTACTCACTTTCTTCCTTACCTCTTTCTTCTTCCTCTCCTCCTCCTTTCTCTTTTTTTCCTCCCTGATTTGGGCGAGGCGCTGCTTCTTGCGCTCCAGCTCGGCTTTTAGGTCACTTTTGTCTGACATGGTGTCCTGCGGGGCTTCAAGGAAGAGGATTGAACAGTCACTGTCACAATATGCTCTGGTTTCAATGTTACATGATACTGTATAGAGGAGTATTGGTTCATCCAGTGAGCTTTCAGAAAAAACACTGGGTGTGGCAGTTATACATCCTCTAAATAACAATAAGGACTTGATGTTGGCAAAACACCTGTCAATGCCAGGCCATACTGAGCAGAGAGCGATTTCCACAGTGGTGTGATACTTGTACCTATTCCCCTTAGAACTAATCCAGTGTGTGTAGGCTGTATTTAGCCACTTGTTCTGTTCAACTAATTAGTCAAATCAACACTTCTATTGTCCAGTTCAGGTCCAGTTAACATACAGCAAATACTAGTTTATATGTGATTAAAAAGATAATCAAACCTCAAATCGGAGACTAAACGTAACCTCATGGTTAGGATCTTGTATCAGGCTCACTGGCAATGCTGAGTTATTACAGAAATGTGGGCTACCTCTTTATAGCTGTCTGCACCCTGGCCAGTGATTTGCTGGGTATTAGGCCAGTGTCACGTCCCTCAGACACAGCAAATGAATAGAAGAGGGCAATTGACCCTGGAGGTTTATGTACAACAGTATTATAAACATCTGCCAGAGCTATTTGTAACAAACAATGGGGAAATAACTTAACAAAGGTATGTAGGCGGGTATATCTTGTAACATAAAACAATAACGGAAATGACACATACACAGTATAACCATGGAAGAAAACACAAGTCACACTGATGAACATGCAGCAGGAAGAGTAACAAATCCTTTACGTGTTCGTTTAACTAACTTACGTTGGCAGGGCATAAATACATGCGCAGCTAGCTAATTACTCAATTTGACCGCATTTGTACATAAGCTACGTCAAAAACGTTTAAGGCCTCGCCATAACTAGTGAATTTTGATAACGAAGAGCTAGTATAAAGTAGAATGTTTTATCGCAAATAACCGTGTAGTGTGTTGTTATTGTCGTTGCCACCGTACCTTGTCCACTCGTACTGATAATGATGTGTCACCCGGCAAAGATGCTGTCTCACTGCTGCACCCCGACAAACAACCCTCAACACATCGTCTAACCTAAATCACACGGAGTCGACGCCTCTCGGGCACCACCGAACAGCTCGTTTGAACCTTTTCGTGTGGCTATTGGTGACACGGGTGAAAACGGAGCATTTCAGCAGTCGATGGGCCGAGTGATACATAAAGCAGGTGCACCGCACGCCGATGCATCCCTGGGAGGAGTAGGTGGATGATGTTGAGATGGAGAGGAAATCCCACCTCCTCTGACAAGCGCCGTCACCGTCTCGTGGCTTTTGCAACCCCGCCACCTTCTGGCCATTTGGGGAGGTGCGTCGGAGCAGCCACAACTAACGAATAAACATATGTTGATGGTTTTCAGACGTTGCCGTGCGTCTTTAGACAAATAAAGAGGCTCTAACTCGTGGTTGAACGCCTGGTGTCGCCTGAGTCCAGTAGCAGTGACTGTTATCTGCTTAAACACAGTTGCATTTCTCTTCTCAATTTGTAGCAGCACACACAGGTCAAGCTCCTACTGCTCCTACGCGTTATCTAAGAGCCCAGGCCTGGATCACATCTAGTCCTACAGTTTTTGATGCAAATCCATATAATTAAAAAATCTAACCCAACCACACAAGGCATCTCATTACATTTATACCCTTTTTAAAAAAGTATGCTCCTAAGAACCGTAATGCCTCAACACAATTTATATAATTACATTACATGTTACAATGTCTCCCTCTTTTAGCCCCATTATCTGCAAATAATACATATATATATATACACACCTTTTGAAAATATATACATTTTTAAGAGGTTCATTATACAATTAAAAACGTTTCTTCCAATTCCCATTAAATGTAACTTAATCAGAAGCCCCTTGTTACAGCATTTAATTAGCTTTTTCTGCATTCAAGAACACTGTGGCTACTGTTTCTTTAATAGTACAAATCATTTATTCAATCCTCCATCATTCAGTGTTTTAACATTATAGCATATTTCATATTTTCCTGGTGCAGTAGTTTCAGCTTTCTTTCTTCCTTCAGGCCTACATTTTTTTCAGATTTTGCTTTCTTTCTGCGTCTTCTTCCCTCCTCAGACAAACGTGAAGAACTGTGTACCTTAACAAAAGTATTAACCATTAACTCAGCTTATTTTTGTTAGTGCTATTTTATTTCCATGTCTATTTACCATGTCAGGTAAACTCCACTACCTTCTGAAATCAATGTAGGATCAAGGACAGACTCCTTTTCATTCATTAGCATCTATCCATGTTTTATTACCATCATTTAAACACACTAAATCCCTCCTATCTAGCTTGTACCTGCTTATTTTTCTCACTCCTCCACAGTGTATTATGTGAATTAAAGTCCCCACACCACACAGTTATTGTCCTGCTTTGCCCTTATTTTTATTCAAGTCACGTGTCTATTCTCTTACAATGGTTACAATAATTCTCAACCATTCATTCCGTAATTTCAACCCACGCACACTCCAGTTCCGGGAAAAGCTTGACGCTCATTGGCTGATTGTAACGTCAATATCTCCTCTTCCCCGCCCAATAACAATACACATCCCGCATTGTTGGAAAGCGGCATTTGAAGGGCATTCATCAACTCGTAGGCAACTGCTCGATAAAAACAATGATGGGGAACTCATAGCAAGCCTCATCAAAGCCGTTGTTTTAACGGAGGCTCTTGTGCATGGGAAGCCGAGCATTAGCCCTGCTAGCTTAAAAGTCGTCAAGCTGGAGGTGAAGAAAGGAAGGACAGTTTGTCCCTGATAATCAGTCGGGGTCTATAACGGAGAGGAAAAATGAAGTTTGCTCAGTTTCTGCTAAAGAATGGCTCTGTTGTTGGGATACCGAAGCAAGTGGAGAAGTTTTCTAAGTTCTCCCCTTCTCCTTTGTCTATGAAGCAATTTATTGACTTTGGTAAGTGTTGCTAGTAATACTGATTGTTTCGGACATTGCACATTACGTAATTCTCCACTCACATGGCAGTTGCACACATCACAGCTGACTTTGCAATTGATGGACAGACAGCTGCAGGGCAGTAAAATGCGCATGCAGACAGGTGGTAATTCAGGTCGTGATCTTAGATATTTTCATTGTCTAACTGTTCATGGTTCTGAAATTACCACTGCATTGCACTGACATATGCAACATCATGTTTCAACATGTTTCTGCTACCTCAGCAAAACATGTAGGCATCAGTAAAGCAGATATTTTCATCATGGTTTTTCATTTTATTCGCATGACAGATTCATCTAAAGAAAAGCCATGTCTGCGAATAATCCTGGACACATTTCCTCATTATGCATTTTTTTAGTTTGGACAGAATGGGGTCAAAGTTGGATGCTTTCTGTGTCATTTTTCCCCCCATGACTCTGTCTCTTGTGTCTGCAGGGTCAGCCAATGCATGTGAGAAGACCTCCTTTGTGTTCCTGCGGCAGGAGCTTCCTGTCAGACTGGCCAACATCATGAAGGAAATTGATTTCCTCCCCGACAAACTTCTCAGCACTCCATCCCTAAAGCTCCTGACCAGCTGGTAGGGATCTCTAGACTACACCACGTCTGTATAATCTGTTGTACCAAAATCTGGGAATGGTTGAATGCACCGCTCTGCAACAGTGCCTAAGCAAGAGTGAGGAAAGAAAACTCAGGGTGCCTAGAAACTGTAGCGTGAGAGTCCTACTGCATGGCTATTGTCATTTATTGTCAGGGTTCCCAAGTTATACAAAGTCATGCAGGGACTGTTTGTGAAACAATCGTGTCTGGGTCATTTAAGCACTCATATATTTACTTGCCTTGTGTTCCAATCTTCTGATATTTAGCTGCAAACATGAAATAGATCCATTATGTACATAATTTGCCTCATCTAGTTTTGGTTAATTCAACTAGTCACAGCCTTGCAGTTGTGATCGGATGAAACCATTGTCATTATCTGTTCAAATATGGTTTAGGATCTTTGTTTTACTGGCCAACCGTTATTGTTGTGTAATAACTTAATAGATATGCTCCAATTTCATGTTGTACTATAAAGATGCAGCACAGATTTAGAAATTTTGCAAACTACTTGGTGCATGGCCGCATTACACTAGTGCCACCTTTTTGTTTGTGGTAAAAGCCCTCAGACAGGTAGAGTTACCAGCGTCTGTGAATGTGTGTGCACACACCCCCATTTCAAGGTACACTATGTGCATTGTCTAAGGAGCTTCTTTGTCATTGTGATACAGTAAATTAACTAGAGTTGTGCTTTTCTGTATTTTCTTTTAAAATCCCTTTGTGTCCATCAGGTATTCACAGAGTTTGTTGGAGCTTGTAGATTTTCTAGAAAAAGATCCAGATGATAAGGAAGTCCTGACAACGTAAGTAATTTACAGACTCCAGTACATACTTGCTTTGTGGACCTTAAAAATGTCTGTCTAGTTGTTTTGTTTCTGTTACAAAACAATTCAAATATTTAGTAACTACCGATTCTGATCCAATCATTCCGTAAGTGTGATCAAATGCCTGAAAACCTAATGCCTGTGGTCACATATATTGTATCAATGTCACTGTCAGACTCAAAAGGTAGAAGATTAATCACAGTGTTGTGCAAAAGGCTCCATTAAGTTAACGTGCCACTGCTTCAGTGAAACCCAGCATGTTCCACCGCAAAGGAACTGTTCATGCACCTCAGTGACAGCTATAATTCCTTTAATTTGGAGTAATTTGTTTTATTTATTCAGCACACATTTCAATAATTGCTACTTGGGTGGAGATATTATCAGGTACCATCTGTTAGAACTTGTTTTGTTGCTTTGGGGTTTCTTTAAATTGATTGAAGCCACCATTAGAGACTAGCACTGGAAACAATAGGTTCATATGTTTGACTGCTTATTCTTTCCTGTTAGGTAAATAGTGGCTAGTAAGTTGAGGTTGATGCTCGTTTGAACCAAGGATTTCATGCCATGTCAGGGTATATATTAATCCACTAGATAAGGTTATTTGAATGTACAGCAATGTGCTATGTTTAGCAGGTGTGGCAGCCCAGGGGACTTGGAGGCAAGAGTCGCAATAAAATTCCAGTTGACAGTGTTCTTTAAGAATTTTGGGGAGATGGTCAAATTTTAACTTAAGGTTCCTCCCATCCAGGGTCTTTGTCTCTGCGGCCTTATCCAGCATAGCAGAGCAGTGAGTCTTGGTATTTACCCTTATTTCTTTTAGTCCAGTTGGGTTTTTCCTGGCCCAGCCAGCCTCTGTGTGAAGAGCCTCCAGTGTGTCCCTCCTGCTCCTTTTGTTGCCTGGCAGCTTGAGGACAATGAATGCATCATACAAAGTTTTGGCCTACTCAGAACCAGCTCCGTGCACAAGGCTTGCTCAAGGGTGGTGAAGGCCTCCTCCACATCAGCTCTCCAGAGGACATGATGTGGGCGCTCTTTTGTCATCTCATCCTGAGGAGCTGCAATGGTAAAGGGAGATAAAAACACAGATACTAGCCCACAAGTCCCATGAGAGTTTGGTTGCTGGCTTAGGCCAGGTGCTGATGGCTTCCACCTTCCTGAGTTGGAGTTCTATATTGCCTCTCCCAATTGTGTAGATGAGATATTCTTCCTCCTTTAGGCCGAGGTGTTCGGATTGGTTATCAGGCCAGCTCGCAATAGGGCTCCCAGAACAGCCCTCAGGTGTCCTAGATGGGAAATCCAGTCATGGTTGTGAATTATTATACCATCTAAGGCAGCTGCTACATACTCATGATGAGGCCGGAGTATCTGGTCCATTATCCGCTGGAATGTGGCTTGCACTCCATGGACTCCAAAGGGCAGGACTCTGTAGTGCTAGAAGCCATCTGGGCTAAATATAAGCCTCTTCTGTTGGGGGAAGTGCCAGTACCCTTTGGTGAAGTCAAGAGTAGAAAGCTCATCTGCTCATCAACTCCAAGCATGGGGAAGGCATACAATTTGGAGACTTCAGTTTTCTAAAGTCATTGCAGAACCTATCAGTGCCATCTGGTTTTGGAGCCAGAACACTTGGCCTGGACCAGGTGCTGTGTGACTCCTCACTTCACTATTTTTCTTACTTCTTTCATGGCCTCCCTCCTAGCCTCTGTGAAGTGATAAGGCGGAAGCCTCACATTTGTCTGTGATGTGATAAGGCAGAAGCCTCACATTTGTTCCTGGTTCAGTGATGATGTCGTATTGGGTCACAATGGTATGTCCAGAGAGGTCAGAGAACCTAGTAGGAATAAAGTAGGAAACGCTGAGACAGTTGAAGTAAACGATGTGTTCTTTAATAAAGAATTTATGGGAGAGGGTTTTTAACTGAAGGTTCCTCCTGTCCAGGGCCTTTGTCTATGTGGCCTTTTTCAATGTGTGGTTGTCCCACTGTCCTGGGGTGAAAAACAGACAGAGCGGTGAGTCTTGGTATTTACCCTTATTTTGAGTCCAGTGGCCCGTGCTATTCTTGCCAGCCTCTGGGTGAAGAGCCTCTACAGTGTGTCGCTCCAGCTCCTTTGTCCAAACTACTCCACATGTTGCCTGGCAGCTTGATGAGTAGCTGCCTCCCTTGATAACCTGATGGCTTGCAGGTGTGACCAATTCCACACAGGCATGAGAGCCCAGTGACATGCACGCTGATGTGTAGATACCCTAATAAACATGGTAGACCACATACCTGGCCTCACATACTCACATGTCCATCACGTCTTTGCCCTCAGATTTACGCAGACTCTGGTGAACGTCCGTAATCGGCACAACAACGTGGTGCCCACCATGGCTCAGGGAGTGGTGGAGTACAAGGAGGCCTTCGGCGTGGACCCCGTTACCAACCAGAACGTTCAGTACTTCCTGGACCGCTTCTACATGAGCCGCATCTCCACACGCATGCTCATGAACCAGCACAGTCAGTATTGCACTCGGTGATTGCTCTGTGAGTTAATCAACACCGCTTGCTCACACTCTGAACTCATGTCATTTGAATTGAACTCAAAGCGCTAATAACGCTTGAGAGCTAGCATTTAAGTGTTGACCCGGGAAAGGGGCTCTGTCACAGCGCATTATACATTTTCTGTTTGATTAAGTGCCACATTCCTGCCTTGACAGCTTTACACTACTGCAGCACGTCTATTGTACTGAATGATTATTGTATCTGACATTATTGCCAGCAGAACAAGAGTGTAGTTGTGGCTATGTTAGCAATATGTGTTCATTTATTGCTAATATGAATAAGAACTCATTCAACTTGATATGTAGTTTATATTTGATGAAATATTCACAAAAGTACATCTATGGATGAATCGTGTCTATAAGTTTGTGTTTTTGTACTGTAGCATTAATCTTCGAAGGCAGTGTGAACCCAGCCCATCCCAAACATATTGGCAGCATTGACCCCACCTGTGACGTTGTGGAGGTAGTAAAAGGTAATGAATGATATTCCTCAGCTCCAATACCTCTCTCTCTCTCTCTCTCTCTATATATATATATATATATATATACGTACACACACACATTATCTATTTTCCACCACACACACGTTATCTATTTTCCACCACACTCTGTTTGTACAGGTTTATGACCTTTTTATTGACCTTTGACCTTTTATTATCTGATATTTTTAGAGTTAATATACAAAGTGGGAAGTGGAAACATATTCAAGATGTACTTGGCTGTAATAGACCCATCTTTGAATGTTGTCTAAACTGGTTCTGTAGTTCTGTTCTCCATTCAGCACGAGTTGTCTGTCTTTGTGATTAGAATTTTCCACCAATGTTGTTCTTTTTGTTTCACTTTGCAGATGCCTATGAGACTTCAAAAATGCTGTGTGAGCAGTATTACCTGACCTCCCCTGATATGGAGATCACAGAAGTCAATTGTAAGTCTTCCAACAGAACCACAAGGTTTCTATTTGCACAGATTTCTTATCTGTTTGTCCACATTTTGGACAGTTGCTTCTGCCCATACTGCATATTTCTTGTTTCACCTGGATATTTTCTGCTGTAGACATCCTTGTGAACCATATACTGTAGGAGAGTGTGACAACCTAAACAGAAGTAGACCAGAAAACACACTGTTGTAACATGTTCATACGTATTGCTTTAACATGAAGGTTGGGTATACTTAAAAACTGTGGGTAATATGATTTACACAGAGTAAAAAGACTGACAGAATATGTAATTTAGTAGAATTGGTATTGCTTCTGTGATTGAATCCATATATGTAATTCCTGTTGCAGTACATCAGCCGGAACATGTACTAGGCCTTTAAATATATCCTGCACATACTTGGCCAGCAAGGTATTGGCAGATAAGGTCTTTGTGATATAAATCAAAATGAGGAATGACGTCATGTCTTGTTCCTTTCTTGATTTGGCAACAACGGCTCTAATCTTTTTTTTTTGCTGATGTTGAAAACGTTTGTCTTGTCCCGGGTCAGAGTTAATGTGTACCTTTATAAAGCACAGAGATGTCCAGAGGTCTGATTTTAGTACCTTTCAGTCAGGGTTTAAATTAGTCATTAGTTTTAACATATAAGAAAAGTGTCTTTTTTCCCCATACGTATTATCAATGTTATCTGATTTTTCACAGCCAAAAACCCTGACCAGCCCCTCCACATTGTGTATGTGCCATCCCATCTCTACCATATGCTGTTTGAGCTTTTCAAGGTATGTTATCCAACGAACCTGAAAACCAGACGTATATTGTTCGTCACCACGTGTCTGCTCACTCATTTTTTTATCCACTGTGCATGTTTTCTGTCAGAACGCCATGAGAGCTACAGTTGAGACCCATGAGACGAGCCCCACGTTGCCCCCGATTAAAGTTCGGGTTTCACTGGGAAGCGAGGACCTCACTATCAAGGTAGTTAAGGACACAGAGAGGCAGTGTTATTCACGGGGAATCAGCGAGAAACAAGTGTTAAGATAACAAAGAAGTGTTGTTGTGCCATTCACTATCCACAACTATATATACTGTATACACGTCCATGTCGACCTTTAGTATATAATGTAAATAAGACGAACCCAGAAAGCTGTTCATTGTTTAGATTCTGCTTAAATGGCAAATAATGAGTTGACTGAATGGGAGTCCGCTGGCAGAACATTCTAACATACCTCTCCTTTATTTTTAGATGTCTGACAAAGGAGGTGGAGTCCCTCTGAGGAAGATTGAGCGTCTCTTTAGCTACATGTACTCCACGGCTCCCAGTCCAGTCCACGTGGACAACTCTCGCAATGCACCACTGGTGAGACTGAACCTGTTGCAATGTATTGTTCAAGTCTTAGGTGATGATGATGTCTTAGTCAGCACACAGTGGCTACGAGCTTGCGTTTGCATTTGAAACATGAGATGCAGATCTGTAAAATCTTGCTGTGCTGCTTTAAACTGGGATTAAATGTAAACTAAATTGTAATTCTCTTAGTGCTAAAACACAGACTTACACAACTGAGCGTGGTTGCAAATTACCCTATTACAAAGAGGAACATTCAGTCCGCAACATTTCCTTGGATTAAACTTTAACCACAAAAGAAACCAAAGAGCTGTTTGCAAAGCAAACCCTCGATCCACTCTGTGTTTTTGCTGTAATGTAATATTTTAGCAACTGTCCCAGATAGGCTTATCTGTATTGATAGTGTAACCCTGTTATTTGTCCTTCCCTCCCTCCTTCCCTCAGGCTGGTTTTGGATACGGCCTGCCCATCTCCCGTCTGTATGCCAAGTACTTCCAGGGAGACCTGCAGCTCTACTCAATGGAGGGCTACGGCACCTCTGCTGTCATATACTTGAAGGTGAGAACAGCACTGCCTTCACTCACTATGACTTGACTATGTCACAAATAGCCAAGTTGGTGTAGAGTTCACATATAGTGTCGACCACACATACTGGATTAACTGAGTGGTGGTCTACTTAAGCAGAGTTTTAATCAAGTGCAGATGAAGCTGTGTGGGGAAAGTCCAATTACAAACGACCTGGATGTGACCCCAGACTAATAAGTTCCCTGTTCTGTATCACAGGCTTTGTCCTCAGAGTCAGTGGAGAGACTTCCTGTTTTCAACAAGTCAGCCTTACGGCATTACCAGGCGACCATAGAGGCTGATGACTGGTGCATGCCCAGCAAGGATCCAAAGAAACTGGGCAAGTACGAGAGGACTCGGTGATGGTGGCCCGGGGGAGGATGTGCAGGACAATTTAAAATAGTTTGAATAGAAGAATAATAGAATAATGAAGAAGAGGGTCAATGTTGGAAGAAATGAATAAACTTGTACTGTATGTGGAAGAAGGCACCACTTTCAGCATGTGGTTGGACCTGGACTTGTGTAATGTGGATTCCTGTCTCACGCAATAGACAAACCTAGATGGTGAAAAACGATCAAAATCAGATCACAGCTGAACTAATTTACTGCCAGCCTCCAGGCAATGTAACCCAGCAAATGGTCACCACATTACACGCTGCGAATGCTAATCGAAAGCCAAGTATTAATCTCCCTTCGCCTCACTCATTGCACTCACTTTTCAGTTATTTAGTTATAATAGCAAGTGAAAGCTGTGAAACAAGAATGCTAGCTGTTTGCGTTTATGTTTGTCTTTTTCAAAATGTTTCATTTCACAATGAAGTCTGCCAAATGCTCTTTGGAGAATTAGATTACTGGGTAAAGTTGTGTTTTTGCATTAGGTTCAATGGAAAAACACAGCCAGTGCCAGCTACAGTTGGGTCACTTCAGTTTAACGGAATGGGAACACGTTCAGTGACTCCAGCATAAACACAAAGGGATCAAAGTCCGTTCCTCCACGTTTGTTCATGAAGGCATTTCAGTCCTTCTCAGCTTGCAGCATTGCCTCATACACACAACTTCTGAATTTCAGTGCAGTTCTCACATCAACTGCTGCATTTCAGAGACAATACAAGAAGAGTTTTCACCGGTTATGTTTTTACTTTGCTGACATCAATGTAAAATCAGTCTTTTAGCTTCTTCAATATGAGATGTGAACAAAATGTGATAAATGGAGGATTCTGCTTGTCAGCGCTACCTTGTGCCTTAGCCTTCAACACATGCAAGCTGAGATTTTTGTAGTTGCAATATTGTGAATATTGGAACAATGTATTGCTGCGTGTAGGCATGCTATGAAGTTGCATTAAGCAAAATGAGATTTGCTTTGTGCTTTGAAGTGGAATTATTAAAATATAGTATTGCAACTTATTTAAAGTTAATATGACTAAAGTGTGAATAATTGTATTTTAATTGTAATAACTGACAAGTTAACCTCAAGCGTCACAATAATTTCCCTTTGATGAAACTGGTGTGAAGTTAATTGCAGTAGGAGCTAAAATACACACTTTTTTAAAGGTTTTCCAAGAACGTTAACTGTCAATAACTACACAGCATATCTCTGCATGTTAAAAGTCATTAGGTAATTTCACCTCGTGTTTTGTAATGATGCATGTGTTGTATATTTAGGTGACTTACTTTAGAGGGTGTGAAGGCCTGTGTGAAATGTTAAATGTTGCACTGCAGAAAGCTGTACTTCAGCTTTCTGTGACGTGACATGATGCAAGCCATAATGCTCACATACGTGTAGCATGTTAGGATGAGACATACAATTAGTAAAGTATAGCAGACAGGAACATCACAGACAGATGGCATATGTGAACTGTATTGATCTAATATATGTATTCCCTCCTGTATCACATATTACATGTCTTCATAAGATACCAGTCATACTTTCATACACTGTACTTCTCAATTCAGTCTTTGCCAAGTTTGAAGTGTTTAGAATTGCCTTGAAACATGTTATCTCAATCATTTTAGGTTTTTGTGATTTGTGGACTGTCCCTGCCCCATGTTATACTGTATAACTATCAAAGGCCAAGTGTTACTGTACTTAAGTTGTGGTTCACCACTTAAAGGACCAGTGAATGTAGAAAATAAAAGTCTCATGTCACGTCTGAATAATGTCATTTCTTGTGCCTTTTGCAGCTTGTGGTGTGTTTGTGAACTCAACCCTGTGCTTCTGGTTTGTTTTGGAGCATTTATAGTGTACTTGTTGTCAATGTGTTGATATTATGGTATTACGTGACCAATTAATTTATGCAACATGAAAGAATATATTGTGATATTGTGATAATAAGTTAGGTTGTTGCTTTCCTCATTGTCCCTCTGACCACCTCCTGACCAAGTTTTGGGAAACTTTGCTCTGTTTGTCTGTCACCTTCACAGACACAGACCAGTGGCTTTTCATGGCCAGCTGCCAATAGTGGCTGAGAACAGGCTGTCCTGCTGTGTTTTTGCCCCGTTCATTAATGTGCCCACATGTTACGCTTTATTCTGATTGTGTTACTTTCTCTCTTTTGTCTCTTTCGATTCTGTTTTCCAGTTTATTGAAGCATTACTGGCATGGCAGCAATACATAAACAACATTATGCCAACTAATTCTTACAAATTAGATAATACAAATACCATCACTGCAATGCCACATAAATACCCCCCCCCCCCCCCCGCCTTAATAATGTGTGCTTTAGGAATGTTATCTCTCTCTGACTGACTTTTACTGGTTTATTTTAAGAGCTCAGGGAGTCCAGTCTGACCCTTTAGTCATCCAGACAATGTTCCCTCTGCAAAAGATGTCTGGTACACATGCAGACCTACAGCGCTACAACAATTTCATTTGGAGCTCTTGACTTTGTTCTAGGCTTTCATGAACATTGTAAAAGAAAAGCAGACAACAAATTACCCACAGTAATTTACACTTGTGCTAATGTAAGAGAGTGTGTGTGTGTGTGTGTATATATATATATATATTTAAAAAGGATCTACAGCTTTGCCTTGTTTTTTCTTAAGTTGTAGGCTTTGAAATCTTTAAATTTACAGTAGAGCTACACGAACACACAATAACTTATGAAAAGGAGCAAATGACCTCACTGTTGACATTGTTTGCTTGTTAGACTGAGGACATGTTTGCTTTCAAACAGACATAACAGTAGCACTTAAAGCTACAGTATAGTAGTAGTTTGTTTCAGATGTATAATGTTGGACATGGTTTTGTTTAATGTGCCTTTGAAAGTTACAAAAACATTTCTACCATCAAACATATGTACTGTTATATACACTAAATCATTCTTTGATTAAGGAGAATAGACACACCTGTTTATGTGTATGACCTACGGATTGCCATAAAGTTCATAATGATTACAACAACAGTACACCATAGTTACAACTGTTGTAAGACGGTGTGGTCACTGATCTAAGTGACATTTAAAAGACATGCAAAGAATATGGAAACTGAAAATATTTAGAATAAAACACACTGACATTTTCTTGATCATTCTTTGAAATGTTTGCTATCATTTGTCTTAGTCATAACAGAAACACTTTAAAATTCATGTTTACTGTCTGTGCATTCTGAAAAGCTCAATTTCTTTCTTCCCATCCTAATTCGGCCTCCATTATTGAAAGCCAAGCCACATTAATCTTAATGTAAAATTTTCTCCTCTTCAACAAAGACACTAACACACTCAGCAGCCTCTCTCTCTCTCTCTCTCTCTCTCTCACTCTCTCTCTCTCTCTCTCTCTCTCTCCAGGCGGCAGCCTCAGTCTCGTGAGTGCTTCCCTCTGTAGTTCACTGGCATTGTCTCCTCGTGGTAAATTAGACTTAACACTTGGATAAAATAGATTGAGATGCTCACATTATAACAGCACGCTGTTGTTAGTGGGATGATGGGCCCAGGTCACGCTCCAAGTTAGCTAGTTAGCTAGTTATGACTTTTCAAAGTGGTCTCCCTCTACAGTGCATCTACTGCTGAAAGTCGGGATAGAAAGCAGATAAAATCCAGTATTGACTTAAGGTGGACAAAAACTTGACATGAAAATCACAGTTTTTGCAATGTGACTTTGCTTTCTTTGTTTTAAAAGAAATATTTCTACTTCCTTGTGTTGTGTTGTTTTGTATGTGTTTCTGGCAACAACAAAAAAAAGATCCATGTACATGGCTTCATATGCAATCGCCTGGAAAAACAAGCACTTGTTGTGGAGGGTGTGGGGTGGAAGTGATTGTTCTGCAAATAGTGGAGTATCACAAGTGGGGTATAACGAGAGCATGTGCTTGAGGGGGAGCATTAAGGCAGGTTGCCAGGTAAATTTGGATCCTCTGAACTATGAGGTGTTACTCTAATAGAGAGGCAGGAAGTGGTGGAAAACAACTTCAAAAAATACTTTATAAATGATATTTACTGACACTCATGTCACTTTGAAAGTCACAAATAAAGCATATACAGAAAGTGAATGATATAAATATTACAAGGATTGCAGAAAGAGAGCTTGTGGCTCCATGTGGCTGCGCAGATAAAAATCTGCACTTGTCACTCAACATAAATCAGGAAATTCCCACTTTTTCACTCATCCCACAAACCTCTGCATATGTACAGTATGGTTGAATAGTCAATTGATTCCTAATTTGTAATTGTGTCCATTGTGTCATGTCCAGCCTCAAACCACATTCATAAGTCAGTTTTATAATAGTCATGTAATTTCTTCTGTAATGTCAAACACTAAAGTTGGATTTCTTGTGTTCCAGACAAAAGCCTCTGGGAATGGTATGCATGGCAGATATAAAAAGCACACCTGTTAGTGGCAGCTCAAACAAGCAGTCCTCCATCAGTACAGTATCCCTTCAGGTTCCAGTAATAAATACTTCTTAATGGGAGGTGGCAAAGGCAGCTGTGCTACACCTCTGTGGCAGAACCCACCCAGGTTGGCCCTGATGGCACATCTGGTAAGGTGAAGCAAGCTGCGAGGAGTGTTGGTGCAAACAGCAAACAAAGAGTCGTAGAAGTCTTTATGTCGCTGAGGAAGCAAAGTGAAACAGATGGCATTGTAGTATTTTAAGACAAGGTCAAGTTTAGGAATGTTTACTACTTACTAACTTGATTCTACACTGAATACACACTTCATACTATTGTATGTACAATAGATCCTTTTACTACCTTGTAGCAGTCTTCGGGAATGGCAGCTCTCCACTTATTTGTGGGCTTTAAACGTTTATAGCAGTTGACCATTATTTCTACTGCTCTGGGGTAGTCGTGGCAGGACTGCAGCACCTGCACAGAACAACACACAACATGACTTATTATACAGCACAAGAATCTGTCAAGGATCATCTATATAATTTGTCATAGATACTGTAATTAATGGGGTAAGTATAATCCATCAACATCAGGTCACATCTTTGTACCTTGTGGAACTGGGGTGGGTAGATCCGTGCTGCATTATAGTTGAGCAGCAGCTGATAGCAGAGCTCAGGTATGGCCATAGGCCTGACACCAGTCACCTTGAGGAGATACTGGATGGGTGCACAGCCATTGATGTCCATGGCTCGTGTGTCTGCCCCGGCCTCCAGCAGCATCTGCATCAGGACGTGATCACAGTTCCAGGCTGCCTTGTGAAGAGCTGTTTTATGGTCTTCTTCTTTGAGGTTCGGATCTGTAACAGAAGGGAAATGTTGTGAAAAAACAAACATAAAAGCCTCCACGGTGCACAACAACGACAATATAAGGTTTTTTTTAAAGTCCCAAAACTCACCTGCCTGGTGGTCCAGAAGAAGGCGACAGATAATATGGTGGTCTTGGCTGTAGATTTGTTCCTTAGCGTCAAAACCCCAGAAGGTTGTAGTCATCAAAGGAGTCTCCTGGAGAGAGTTGACTGCATCCACAGACGCTCCGTGGGCCAAGTAGAGAGCCACCAGCTCTGGGACACCGAATCTGGCTGCTGTGTGTAAAGGTGTGTCCTCATCATTGTTGTCGCTGGGGAAATTGACTTTTGCACCTTCATGGAGAAAAAGAAATGCTTATATTGTTGTTTTGGATGCTTTTACACTGTATTTGCTTCCGTCTATCCCTGCATCCCTCCCTCCTGACCTTTGAGGAGGAGCTGCTTGGCACAGTTCACAGACTCCCTGGTGATGCAGTAGTGCAGTGGTGTGTGTCCACTCAGTGACAGACTGTTCACTTTTGCCCCGTGAGCCAAAAGCAAGGCAACACAGTCACTGTTGGAGACCTCGCAGGCCACGTGCAGCGGCGTCTTCCCATTGGGCTTACGGTTGATGGCTGCACCTTCCTGAAGCAGCACCAGTGCGGTTTCCAGAGCATTGAACATCACACATACATGAATTCCCATTGCCCAGGACTTCTCCAGTTTGTAGCCTGGGAGCCAATAACCTGTAGCAAATAAATAAGAGAACCAAAAGAGTTTAAAGGCCTCGTAAACCTATTTTCTCAATCAGGAGTGATGTTACAGTTATGGTTATTTCCTGTCACAGATTTCTGTTTGTGCCTTTTGCTCTGTGCTTTTCTTACTGGTTTGAAAGGGTATAGGTCCTGTTATACAAGAAAGTGATGTCACATTAACTCAATAAATAAGTAATAATAATATGATATAATAAATGATTGTTGCAGATTTATTCAGAAATATTTAAGTTATAGATAAATACTTAAAGTTAAACGTCAAAGGAGCTTACATCATCTCTGACTCACAGTGTATTTACATCTCATAATGGCTTTGATCTTATATTGTCTCATGTTTCTTGTGATCCAGCTTTAGGATCCATGGGGATTTGGCACCATCTAGTGGATAAACTACAGAACAAATTTCTCAAATATGACATTCGGGGGTGGCGTTGCAATTTATTTCTTAATCAATGCTTTGTAATCTCTCAAAAATATGTCGTTTTCTCTGGGAACTGGGACTCTCAAATTTGGAGTCATATGATACTGCATATCGCCATTCAATTTATTGTGAAATGTGGATCAATCTCATCCTACTTCCTGCTCACCTTGTTTGTATGAGGCCAGTACCATGCTGGGGTCCTCCACCTCCAGCACAGTGTCAATGTCTAGTTTCCCAGTGTGCAGAATCTGCAGGACCTCATGGGCATTGTTGGCCAGCAGGGCCTCCAAGAACTTTTGATTCAGCTGTTTGACAGCCAGTTGTCTGGGGCTCAACTCCTCCATGAAATCCCTAAAAGGAGGGCGTCGCTCCTCGTATGACACTGCCAAACCAGCCGACTCGGACACTAATGTTCTCCACGCAGCATGGAAGATATTGGAAACAAACGCACAACTGGTGGTAAAGAAGGTGTTAAACATACCCACACTGGAAGGCCTCCATAAGCCCAGCCATCAGATATAGAAGGTGTATGAGGAAGGAAAACGGAAATGAAGTAGTAGAAGTGGGGCAACAAGTGACAGGGGGAGTCGTCAGTGGGGGGAAAAATAGCCCTGGAGTGAAATTAGGCTGAATATAAATAGAAAAGAGAGAAGGAGGAACTGGAGAGCTACAGCTGACTCTAAGCCGGTCTGCTCAGATGTCCAGGACATCACACAGTGGAGTATCACAAATAACAAAGCCACGTGAACAAGGCATAGAAATGGTAAATGTTTCAGAGAGAAAACTACTTCTCTCTTCTATTCTTCTTCATATGACTCCATATCAAATCCATGTTTAGTTGATTTGTTAAATCAGATTCACTATGAGAACTTCTAGACAGAGGAATTAAAGAGTCATAGCATAAACTTTGGACAGTTTGGCTGTGTGGGACATATTTCTGTCTCTGGCTAGCAAATGAACCAACTTTGTACAGGAGAGGAAGTCAGACAAGTAGTAAGAAAAGGAAGAAACAAAAACAAACTATGGACAGTGACCGCACATTTTATTCAGTGTGACAGGTAGCTGCCCTTTCAAACTTTTTAGAATGCAAAAAAGAGAGCAAAGTAATGACAAAAAAGGTGGTGGAGGAGGAGGAGAATAAGCACAGCTTGCATGTGAAAGCATGGCTAGCACTGGTGATTATCTTTTGCTCTTTACGTACACGAACAAGACAAACCCTTCCAGACATGACTCAAACGTTTGCGTTTTCGCCTGCCAGGAGCACCAGGGTCTCATCCACACGTTGGTTTCATCATGCCAGGCAGGCTTAGTCAAGCACATAGAAAAGATCCAGAATCATATTTCGGCCTCAGGTCTGACCTTTTAGCCTCCTTAGCCCTCAGACAATCTGTGAACACACACTGCCACAATAGAAAACAAGGCTTCTTTAGGATTCTTACAGCGTATTGCTCAGTGTTTTACTTTACATACAAAAAAGTCAAAAGAGTGCAGTCGGCTGACTGTCTTGACAGAGGAGGGGGGGGGGGGGGGGGGGGGTGGTTCAAAACACATAAACTTTGAACAAAAAAATATAAAAAAAAAAAAAAATAAATGTGTGGTTTAAACATAGAGCTCACAAATGATTTTTTTTTTA
>JAVQJD010078464.1:0-28062 GCA_036023655.1 Nannoperca australis
AAAGCAAATTAAACAATAAGCAAATTCAACAAGTTGTTGGTTTATAATTTCAACCATAATGTTTGTTAACATGTAAAATCATATATTTTAGATTTTTTGAAATTCAAGACTGGCCTTTATACACATGAAGTAAATAGAGAGGAACAACAGTGCTGATGAAATGTGGTACCATAAATTATATAAAAAAATTATAATCCAGATGAAAAACAGATGACCCTTTATTGACTAACTTATGATTTAAATAAATGAATTGTATTTTGTTTATATTGGTATTGTTGTTAATACAGAGGGGACATAGATTAATAGCTCTCCAAAATATTCTGTTGCCATTCTGCTTCTGCTTCATGAGCAACATTTTAGACGTCACATAGAGAGTTCATTTATTCCATTATTCTGAGAAAATAAAAGAAATAATATGGTTAATTTTAGTATCTGACTGCAGTTGCTATTGTCTGGTATGACAGACTAAAGGCGGCCTTCTGTTAAAATGTTCAAACATGCAGGGACCAAGCATGTCGAATTCAAACTGATTTGAAATCTAGGCTCTGCAATCAAATAATATTAATAGACTTGTTTATCAGTTGGAAACCTTCCAATGTGATGACTAAAGAGTTTCTGTGTTTCGTGCCAATACATGGTGTGTTTCTAAGACTTATCTCAGTCACTGCACTGCAGCTGTGAGGGTGGATCCACTCAAAAGAACAACCAGATAAGCAGTTTTTCCGGTGTTTTCATCTAATAGCTAGTGTAAAGTTATAAGCTGCTGCCTTACACAACTGGCTGTCAATTATAATCAAATGAGCAGGGTAATTGTTTTTGTATGTAGACAACAGAGTTTGGTTTAAATGCTCATAGAGGTCATGATCCCAAGTAGTCTTGTCAGGCCAGTTCACGTTACCTTGGGCAGACAATAAAGCTAATGTAAAACCTGTGGGACAGCTGAATGGACAGGTCACCGAGGAAGTGTACATGTGTGACAGTCAAATCTGAAGTGAGTGGACCTTTTTGCCTTAGAAGAATTAAAAATAGCCAGCTTGTTTCTGATTGGCTGGTAGGTGTCCTCTAAAATGCTATATTGTCCGATATATTGAGCAGATATTGCTTGTATTAGCGTGTTATCTTTCCAACTCCTCCCAAAGACAAGCAGCTGTCTGAGGAAACCAGCTGGTGATACACAAGTGTTTTTCTTTAGGGTTGTGACCAGTGCAGACTTTCAAAATGCTATACATTATTGCATTGTTTTAAAGGAATGTGCATGCCTGCATAAATACAGTGAGAAGAAACTTCCCTTCATATAGTCTGTGAACACAGATGATTGTAGAGCACCAACATGTCAAGTTTTTCAACCATCATTCTACACTTTGGAAAAAATGTGACTACTCTGTTTCCTCCATGTCTTGCCAGCCACCACACCACATGAAAACCCAAAGTCTTCTTGATTGTAGTGATGATTCATAGATCTACCAACAACCTTGATTCAGGTCAGCGGTCACAATCCCCACTGTTTAACAGCTCAAATGAAGAAGAATCCCAAATCTTCTTCACTTTTAACTGTTAAATCAGTGAGTCTCTAACCCCTCTTTTAGTTTTGGTCATTAGTCATCCAACCCCAGCCACAACCAAGGCATTGATGGCCTTTTTTGTAAATTGTTGTGAGGCTCAAGCTTCAAGCCTTACCCAGATGTTCACCCTTCAGGATGTACTTACTTTAATTCAGGAGCTGCATGAGAAGATTCAAACCAACTCCAAGATAGACTTGTGTGACCACAGCTTAGGAGATATCAACTTGTTGAGCCACATTTGATACATGAGTGGCTGAGGCCTCTTGCTTCTTGCCTGGTTGGTTGCCAGGTTGTTTTTAATGGGTTATGATGACCTTTTGAGCAGATGCCTAAATGTCATGTCAATGTCAACTTTTCTACTAAAAAAGAAAATTGATTTATATGCATTGTCAGTGAATCATTTTCTGAACATCAGCACAGAGGCATGGTTGAACTTTAGCAAAGACAGGCTACCCCAGCAATGGGCTGGCAAGTTGAAAAAGAAAAGAGAAGTTTAAATAACCATGTGTAAATCCAGAAAAGCCCACACGTTTTCTACCTCTTCTACCCAGCAAACCTCTTCATTTTAGTTCTTTTCCAGGCAATGAAGCATAATTTCAGACAGCAACTGAAGGTGGTATACAACACCTAACAGATGGGCTTTGTAATGAACATGAAGGAAAGGGCCCAATGTGTGAGCTCCATCTACTTCAAATAGTCTGCTTCCTGGTGTGTAATGAATAGGCTGAACAACTATTTATGCCTCCTGTGCATGGTTAAAACCTATGCCTTGCCTATCTCTTCTAGTCAACCTGTTTTTGTGACAGCATTGTGTTTGAACATCCATTATTGGAGCAGATCAGTGACACTTATGGCATCCAAAAGAACTGAGCTGCAGTTTGGGAGTTCAGGTGAACTCATGAAAGTCCTAAATGTGCTGCCTTTATTTGTTGGTGGAAGAAGGAACTGTTTGCATGAGAGGCCCTCTAGTGTACATTTCCTAACATGCACTACGAATTAGATATGATATGATATATTAATTTACTGACTTCAAGTCTGTAAAGAATGTAATACATACATATACAAGATGAAAGGTATTTCCAGTCGTTTCCTCCCCAAGAGATCCATTGTTATCATGAACTACATGACTTCATTAGAACTTACCACGATGTGTCACATTGGCTGGCGGAAGTTGTTTTTACCTTGTTTTACATCACTGACGGCAACTAACATGCAAACAAAAACAATATTTAATAAATGAAATAGAAACAGTGTGGTCCACATTTATTAATTAACAGAGAAACACAATCTAGAATTTTACATAAACCTTCATAAAACAAACTAAAAGAGCTGTGCGATTACATAAAGTAGGTGTGAGCTTAGAAATTCAACATGTATAAAAAGGTAGATACTTAAATAAAATAAATTGAAAGTTTATAAAAAATTGAGTTGCTTAAAAGTGAATATGAAAACTGTGAAAAAATCTTTAAAAAGTAATAGAAATTTCGACATCAATAGCCTATGCACTTTTGTTCAAGGAATTTGATTTTAGTCATAATTAACTACCAGTCTACATAGACATATATTATTTTGATATTCACATCTTACATGACATGTCCTTCAAAGACCCCAATCAGTCACTTTCTGGTTCCCTGAAAAATCTCACCGGCACCACCACAGCGGAGGTGGCTTCACCAGTGCTTTCAGTAATTTCTCAACAAAGTCTTGTTAAATCAAATAAGCACAGAATATTACAAACACAGATACACTCTAATCTTTCCTTACAACCATCCAAAATACCTTCACGTATAAAAATACAGACCATAGTACCGTAGCCTTCAGAGAATAATGACAACATCTTTTTTCCTTCACACTAGGCTAGGCCCGTGTTAATATTATCACCGCAATATACAGGTCACAGAGCTGGTATATTTGGGGAAATGTGGTCGAAACATAACATTTATTTTTGTCCTCTGTTAACTATTGTCTGGGAAATAAAAAATTGTGATCCTTGAAGGTCCTGAATTTCAAAAAATCTATATCAAAAATACTCTAGAGTAAATAAATGTTGTGTATAAATATTGATAAACTGCTAAAGTGGTGTTTTCTGTATTGTATTTTTGTAGCACCAATGAGCTAGTTGATGCAAGGACACTTATCTATGAGAGGGGTGGCTTTCGTTATTCCAAATGACTGTGACGGTGACACATATAACTGTGGAGGAGCTATTGTACACATTACAATGAAAACATCAGTTTATAAAGCAACTAATAAGAGATTCATATGGAATAAAACAAGTGTATAATAATGAAGTGTGTATAGTGTCATTTAGTGAACGGTTTTAACTTGTAAGTGCCAATAAAAACAGGGCTGAGAACTGGATCACTGCAAGACTGGACTGATGTCTATATAGCCTCTAGATGATTCAGTTTTTCAGATTGTACCACAGAAGAAATCCGTGTTTTCAACCACCAAGGTGATAAAAACAAAAAGACTGTGTACAAAAAGCAATGGATAACAATGGTGCTAGCTGTCATGTGATTATCTGCACATTATAATGTACTTAAATTATGTAGGGTGAAAAACAATGCACACACAAACTCATTGTTTCTCTTAATTACACAGATGAAAAACATAAGATAATCACACTGTAATATGAGTAGTTGCTGTGTATTGGCTGTAGCGCTGCTGTGACCTACAGAAGGTGCAGGCTTTATTTAGTTTCACCGGCAGGAGGAGACGAACCCAAGAGAGGAGACTTCGGTGAAACCTAGACAAGGTAAAAAAAATAAAAAATAAAAAAAGGTATTAATGTTGAAAAAGTCGTCATGACTGCTGGTGTGACTTGGAGCTGAACTGTATGAAAAACTCTGTATAGAAGGAAAACAACCACACATTCTGTGCAGTTACACTTACAGCTGCCATTGTGTTATATAGCTTAGCATTACATTTGTGATGTGTAATCCCTTCCAAGAAGTTTGCTTGAGGTGATATTTTCTTGTACCTTCAATATGCTTCATCTACCTCTTCTCCAGTTAGTGATTTCTTACATTTTCCAGAATAACCCTCTCCACTCTCCAAACAAAACAAGTCACCTGGCTGTATTTCACTGTGCTATATTGAGGCAACTATAAGTGGACAAATCAAGTCACCAATATATTCGTCTTTTATTTCTTCCTGTATGATTGTTGAATGTTGGTTACTCGAAAAAGAAGGCCCTTATGACAACATTAAGTGTGTGTTAACAATGTATTGAAGTACTCACAGGGGAAGGAGGCTTTGCAAAGTTGAGGTGAGCGTACAGAAGCACAGCAATGTCGTTTTGGCTGGCCTCCAGGGCAATGGACAAAGCAGTGCTACCGTCCTGTAAGAAACAGGTGGTGATGATGGTGAAATTATGCATTTGGGCAGGATATGTCAAAAAATAAATAAAATAAAAATAGACACAGTGAAAGGAAGAAAGAAGGGAAATATATGCTTACATTATCGGTGAGAGTGGCATCACAGCCCGACACAGACAGTAGCTGACGCACAATGTCCACATGTCCGTGTTCGCAGGCACACATGAGTGCTGTGGAGCCGTCGTCATCACGGATGTTGACCTGTGCCCCGCAGGACAGCAGCGCCCGCACCATGTCCCCTCGACCGTGGCTAACTGCTAGCATCAGCGCCGTCTGACCGGCCTACCAACAGTTTAAAGATTAGTTCAAGGGTTTAAAGATTGTTTCGAATCTTTAAACTCATCCTCAACATGTAGATCTAACACAATAGATTTTTTTTCTGAAAAGTCAAATTCAAGTCAAATTCTGACATGGGTATGGATGTGTGGAGGTGCTGTATAAGCTAATGAGCAGTAGAGGGCGCACCTGGCTGGCCTTGGCGTTGACGTCTCCTGTGCGCAGCAGCTGCAGGACCGTTTGAAGGTCACTGTCGGAGTGGAAGGCAGCCAGAGCTGTCAGCATGATGGCTGTGTAGCCCGCCTTGTTCTGCTTGTCAGCATTACACAGGCCTGTCAGGTATATAGGGCAATCAGTGTGACAGGGGATACAACAGCAGCACCAACAATGACAGGGATGGTGGAGACACACAAACCGGCAAACGGCTAAATACAGGAACTCAATGTGTTAACTTTTTTAACAAATTTTTACTTTTACATGCACAATTTCAACTTATTAAGTGAATATCCTTAACTTATGGATACAGACATTTAGTGCCCATATCACCCACCTCTACATTGTGTAATCTTGTCTCTCTTGTTACGTTTTTCTCACACTCAAATCACGCACATACACATCACAGCTCACCAGTGTCCAGCAGCAGTTTCACCACGGGGAAGTTGGAGTGGGAGACGGTGTAGTGAAGCGCTGTATTCCCGTTGCCGTCTGCCATGTTGATCACAAACTCCAGCAGCTGAGGGGAGATGGAGGAGAAGGCGCTCATATAGGCCTTGACGACAGCCATGTCGGCTGCTTTGTGACAGGACACCCGCAGCCACTCCTGTAGCACGGTGGTGTACGCTGCTCTCTGAGAACACACACAATGAGGACGATTAGAGACACATACACACCTGACAGACTGGAGAAATGCAAGAGCACAGCTCACAGACACGCAGGCTGACCATGATTTAAGTAAATCAAAATCAGAAAAGAGAACACACAGGAAATACATTGTTTGCTCTGCACAGTACTTTCAAAAATGCAAAAAATAAATGTAAAAAGCTAAATTGACTCTAGAGCCAATTTTTCAACGCAGCAAGCCCTTCTCATTTCTTTGGAGCCTCTTGTATTACAAAAGTTTGAACTGTTTTCTTGACTAATTCAAACTTCAAGACATGCAAAGCACATCTTACATTGCAAGAAACATCTAACCTCTAGTTTAAAAAACGCATAATAATAAACATTCCCCTTTTGTCAAAGTCAGAGTTCATGATGTTTGAGAGGGCACTTCAGATAAATACATTTTAAATACATATTTACTTTTTTCCTGGTTAAATAAAGTGAATTAAATGAACACCTACTGCTCCTTGTTGACTGAAGGCATTGGGTTCCCCCAGGGCTTTCTGCAGGTTATGAAGAGCTGACATCAGGCCGTCACTCAGGTCCAGTCTAAGACAGACAAGGAAATCGGTCACTGAGGCTCATACACAGGCTTGATAGTAACATTACCACTATAACCATGTGTATATTTACCTGACTTGTTTCACAGATGCTGAGTCATTTGTGATGCTTTCAGCTGCTGGCTTTGACTCTGATTGGCTGGAGAGGACGGTGGTTTCTGACTGGACAGCGTATTGCTGCTTGGTAACCTCAGTGGTTTTAGTGACACACAGCGATGAAGAACAAGTAACTGAGGACGTTACAGAGCTTGTTTCAGGAGTGGATTCAGTGCTTGATGATGTGGAGGTGATTTCCTGGGTGATTGTGTGTTTTTCTGATGACTGTTTGACAGTTTCTTTAGAGGCAGAATTGTTTGCTGGACATGGAGGAGTTAGGGTGGAGTCTGAGGCTGGTGGCTGTGAGGCACATTTCTGCACAACAGTGTCCGTGGCTGGTGACTGAGGGGCTTTGTCTGGCAGTCTCGTGTCTGCTGTTACAGACTGGTTGGGACTCTGCTGCAAGTCTGGAATGACTGCTGGTAGTTTTACGGCAGTCTGTTGAAGTACGCTGTTGCTTCCTGGAGGCTGGGAAAGCTGGCTGTGGGTTATTTGCTGGTGCTGGATCGTTGACTCTGGTAGTTTTTCTCTGGCTTCATGGTATTCGCTGGAGTCACTCCCCTCATCTGAGCTCTCGCTGCTGCTATCGTCTGATGATGTGGACTCATAGCTGCAAGACAAGGACACCTTTCACAGTCAACAGCTCCAACAGCTAGAACAGACCATGTGAACATGCACTACTCTTCCAAGTCTGGGATGAGACACAGCTACCAGGGTAATTGCCACAGCTCAGTAAATGAAAATGACTGATTGGTGGTCAGTAATGACTTACCCTCCATTGACTCCAATGAACTGTAGGTTTTTCTTTGTAGAGGGAGACCCTGGTTCACCTTCTGCTTTCCGCTTTATAATGGACCTCAGAGAAGACTGGGGAGATGACGCTAGAAAAGATACCAGTGATCATACATACAGGAACATCATGTGGTTAGAATGATGGTAAGGGGGTGATCAGTACAGTTACCTGTCTTAGGGCCTTCTTGTGATTGGACAGCCTCTGTGGACGTATGCAAGTTTGTCTCTCCCAAAAAAACTATCTGATTACCAGACGTGCCCACAGCGATGACAGGATTAGCTACAGGTACCGAAGTGGACAACTCGCTCTTTAGGACGTCGCGCACCTGCTTGGAGCTGACTGCAATCGGCAACTCAACTGGAGCATCTGTGGGAAAGAAAGAAGACATACATTTGTCAGCCTTACAATAAAATTAAAGTAAACTACTTCATCCAAGAGTTTTAACAAGAAGTTGTTAACACAAGCGCATATACCCTGAGTTGTCAGGTTATTAGTTATATTTGTATAATCAAATGCAATGCAATAAATCCTGGCTTATAATCTTACATTTTAGTGTCAGAGAGGTGCTGATTCAGCTATGTGGTATGTTTTCAGGCTGCAGTTAGCTGCTGTGTTGTATTAGACTTTAAATTAAGAAGCTTTTTGAATGTTTTGTCCGTTCCCATATACATGCGTGGGTGACTGAAAACATCAGGGGTTTAAAACTTCTCTGACATAGTCAATAAATATTGAACATTAAATGCTTCACAAAGGGCTTTTGCACTGGACTGCATTAGATACACTTGTAACTCAGCTGAACCCAGACCTTCAGCTTGTCCTATGTGGGGACCCTCCACGACTCCACCAGCTGGTTGAAGGGAGGGGGAACTGCAGGTCTCTGCTCGGAGCAGAGTGCCCACCTCCACCACAGTAGGCTGCTCCAGTGTGTACACCTGGATTCCTACAGTTCTTTGTTCCCTCTGTTGGGGCAGCTGTGTGAAGCTGACCAGAGTGTGAAGGCTGCAGCCTTGTGGCTCCTGCCAGCCCATGCTGGTAGCCATGACTGGATGCTCTGCCTGAGGGGCTTTCTGGGCTGCTGCAACCTGCTGCTGTGCAGTCTGCAGGTCCTGCATCGTCCTCTTTAGCTGGCCCTCAAGCTGTCCTACTTGATTCCTAAAAGCCTCTGTCTCTGGCAGCAAACCCAGATCCTCCTCCCGAACCCCGACTCCCACCTGACGACTGCCCCTCGACTCCTCTGGTCCCACTCCGATGGTGCGCAGTTCCCGCTTTGCATCTGGTCGTGCTCCACCCACAATCACTGTGTCCTCAATCTCACAACCTGAGTCTTGCTTGGATCCCTCAGGTGTAGTGGGAGACAGTGGCCCCGCTGGCTTGTTTCTGCTCTTAGCTCCATTGCTCACCTCTTCTTCAGGGATGTCAATGTAGAGCTCTCCTCTGGGCCGAACTCGGCTGAAACCCAGAGTATGGCCCAGAAACTTCTGGCTCTTCAGCTGGACGCTGAGCTGTCGTTTCTCCTCCTGCAGCACAGATATTTTGACCTGCAACACAGGGATGGTCTTCACCTGCTCCTCAAGCTCCCTTATCTTCCTAAGGGCCGCAGCCATCTGCTCCCTGACATGCTGCAGGTGGGCTGGTGTTGGGGTTACTGGAGTGGACAAGCCAGAACTCATTGGGGTGAAGGATCCGCTTCCAGCCTGGGCTCGGTTGAAGCTGTGTGCACTGCTAATAGAGGTGTTAGAGCCTACTACGCTGCTGTGCATGCTGCCCAGGTTGGAGAATCTCCGCCCCTCTTTCTCTTCCTCCAGCTTTCTGCGTGCATCCAACAGGGTCTTCTCCACCCGGGCACTGCTGAAGCTGGGCCTCTGCGATGTGTGGTAGCCTGGGGCACAGTAGGAGAAGGAGGAGTGCCGGCTGTCCATGCTGGTGTTGGAGCACAGAGACTCTGTGGAGGTCCACCAGGAGCCAGCGTAGCCATAGCCACGAGGCAGGGAGCCGTAGCGTGGCCGGCGTTGGATAGGCACCTTCTTGATTGTGTTTCCTTTCTCTATGTCGTTAACATATTTGAGGAAGTCCAGGTCCAGACGGTAGCCATAGGGGGTCTCCACTGAGTAGGGTGCCTCCTGTTCTTTGCTGTGCAGGGAAGGGGGAGCAGGCGGGTTGAGTTTCCCTGAGGGGGAAGGAAATCAACTTTAAACAAACGGAAATCTGCGTCTAATCTTGGGCTCAGACTTTAGAAAATAGTATTAACTTTGGGCCACTGTGTATTTATGTATGCACTCTGAAACAATCACCAAATTAGGTACAAAGTGAAATGGAATAGTTCATGTAACCTGACCTTGTAAAGTGTCTGGATAGAACAACTGAACTTAAATTTCTTGGATGTTGCCTGAGATTAAATCCTGACAAAAAGAATGAATTATCTTAAAATAACTTCTTTATTATGAGGAGCGCTCTTAGTAAAACGTAAATAGAAACTGCACCTGGGAAGCCGGGGTCCATATGCAGCACCTGAGCCATAATGAGCCTGTGGCGGCTATTCAAACAGTCCCCCACTCACTCTCACCTGTGGAAAGACAAACAGTTGAATTTATAAGTGAGCATTTCTTTTGCCATAATAACAAGGCAGTGGTTAATGCAATAATACATGATTATGAATGCCCAATGTAGATGTGAGTACTCATCTACATATAAATCCTATGTAGATGAGTACTCACATCTATATATGCATTCTAACAATAAACAATTTTTATTTTTGACCGCATTGTTAATTTCGTGTAATGATCAGAAACAGTCTGACTGTTTCTTTCACTACTTCACCCTCTGGTCTCCACCATCTAAAAGCATAGTGGCTCACAGCTGATTGTGTGTTTGTTTCTGCTCTAAGCATTCAGAGAAGAGGAGTTACAGGGGAAAGTTTCCTGGCAGCTAATTCAAGGACAGAAGTTTGAGACTGCCAGTTACAACCTTATTAGGAATCATCTGTGCACGCTAACTTCGCCTCTCAATTTAGGGTTTACAGACACTCTCGTCTTTCTCTCCCTCACTTTCTCCACATCTTCCCCCTCCTGTTTCTTCTCTATTTGTCCTCTTTTAATGTTTTTTTCTGGTGCTTTCCTCCCCCTCTCAGCGTCAGCTGACAGTCAGGAGGTTTCAGCTGGTCACTGTCTCTCTCGTTCCCTGCACATTCACTTGCTCATTAGTTCAACACAGAACGCACATAGTGAACTGCTGAGAACTTCAATACATTTTTCATAACAGAGATAATGCATTTAGACTCTTTATAAACAAAAGATGTGCTTTCTCCTCCCACAGAGAGCAACACAGTGCCAGCGACGACATAGAGCCCACAACGGCAGTGCCTCTGAGTTTCTGTCTGCTTGGAAAAGATTAACTTTCTAGGTCATCACTTTGTGGGAACTGGGGATGTAATGTTTAAGCCATCCACAGCATTAGCCAGTTGAACATTATTACTTTGGGGAGCTAAGATCAGAAGTTTGGACCGCAAACCTCCCCTTTGCTTTTTAGGGCCTAGTCAGTTCACTTCACTTTAAAGCTTGTTTTCTGTTTCTCCAGCGTTAACCGAGCCTCTCTTCTCTAAGTCGAGCTCTTTCTCTTCCTCGCAATCTTGTGACCCTAGACAGTGGTTGCTCGGTTGTGAAAAGTAGGGCACTTGGAAACACTGACTAAACTGACTTGGTATTTTTGAAGTCCTGTAGTCAGTTTAATGTCTCGGTCCAATCCCCCTTATCTGTGCCCCTTCATCACCCTCTCATACCAGGATTGTCAGACAATATGAGGCGTGGAAATACTGTTTGCATGCACACACAAACCCACTTTAACATTGGCATTAAAAGTAATAGTAAGAATAAGATTACACTGTTACACTGGCACCGACACTAAGCTCAGTAGCTTTTAGCTAACAGTTGGGGAATTTAATTAGATGTGCTATAACACTTCTGGAATTATTCCATGAAATGTTGTGAATGTCTGTTTATCTCCAGTAAGGAAGGAAAATGTCAGATTGATAATGTGCTGCATGTTGTACAGTGCGGTCTGGGTATGAATACATGTGTGAGAAAGTGAGAACAGGGTGGAGAGAAGTGGAGTGGTTGGGAGAAAGCAAGCATGTGTATGTGTATGTGTATGTGTCTGTGTGTGTGTGTGTGTGTGTGCGAGAGAAACTGAGTGTAAGAGGGGAGACAGGAGGGTGGAGGACATCGCTGACAGGGGACAGTCGAGGAGATATAATTAGAATCTGCGGTTTAGCGACCAAACATCCCAGAGCCCAGCAGACGAGACGGCCGACACCGTCCCTTTCATTCCTTTTTGCAGTTTTCTACTCCTTCAAATCATATTTACAGACACACACATGCGCACACACACACACACACACACTCTCTCTCTCATACACACACGCACTCTGTTCTCTGCTTCAAACATCTTTATGCTTATTGCTTCTCTAGGTGCGATTCCTCCCTCATCACCCACTCAAAAAGCCCACAACACCGGGCCCCCACATCTGCTTGTCGTACAGCAACTCAATGGGTGTTTCAGATGTGTTAGCGTGTGTGTGTGTATGTGACTGACATGGAGTGGTTGACCTTCCTCCCGCTCACTCGCTCTCAAACAGAGTTCCTTTGAGATGACATCTGAACAGAAACCAGTGTGTGCCCTTCCCCAGCGTCACACTACCATTCTTCAGACGACTTTCTCTGGCCAGCTTCATCCAGGACAAACGCCTTCCCCCCTTTACACCCCCCTACCACCCCATACAACTGCATACCACACTAACGGAAGTTAACATCGCCTGGTCGACTCCCTCCATCCCCTGCTTTTAAGATTAAGACAGTCCTCAGGGGGTAAAATGCAGGTCATCCAGCAAAAATTACACGTCTGTGGTATGTCCTGTAAGATGTCACGAGAATATCTGCATTATACTGTAGCTTCTTTGACCTCTCAGCAGCAACCAGCGCAAAACATTTGTTTTTGTACACTCAAGGCAGCGTCAGGTTTATTCATTAACAACCAAACTCTTGCAGCCTAGTATCTGGAGGATTGCAAAGTGGATTTAATTTACAGCATGTGTATAGATTCTTGTGTCTTTGGTGTGTCAGGGGATTGAGGCCACCCTGAAAAGCAATTTAACATGCCAGGCTTCATTTCGAGGTCAGCTCTCCCAAGTTTATCAAACTCGTTGCTTCCATTCATTGAGTCACCTTATTATTATTGCCATTACAAAGGATTATACCTCAGTATTGCTAAGTCAGAAATACCAGTCTTCCCACCACCCAGAGAAGATCTTAGGGATTTTTCCACTGCCTTACTGACTCTCTTTGCTTATGGTGACAACTATTCTGCTCAAGCTTGGGAATGGTTTTTGAATTAGAAAAAGAGGGATTTATTTTCCGCTTCATACCAGTTGCTTGCACTGCAAGGACGGGCTCTCTCCTCCCCAGGTTCCTTGCTCTCCCTTCCTTTTCTTGCACTCTTACAGCCAGCACCTGTGGGAAACAAGAAAAAAGGAAACTTGAACGTTGGCAGTCACGGCGTTTGATTGAAGTAATTTGTAGCCCAGAAAAACGTAAATCACATGAAAATAAAAAGACATATAAACAAGTAGTTATCAGGGCACGTCAGTGAAACTCCATTAAAAAGGTGTGTAGCTCTGTTGACACAGAGATAAAAACAGACTTATGACAGGTCACAAAGAGTGGTCCCCGCAAGACTATAAACACAGGTTGCAAAGACAAAAAAAACATTCCAAAACATTCCAGTGGTTTTGACTGACATGCCGGATGTGAACGATATAAGTCCATGAAATACCAATCACTCTCCGACCTCCTTGTAGTGGAGCCTGGATGAAGCTTGATCCATGCATAGCCGCTCTCCTCCTCAACCAGCTTTCTAGAAACACTTTCCCCCACCCCATTCCTCTCTCCAATTCAAGGCTCTCTAATCAATTCAAGGCCGGGAGCCTCCCTGCCATGTGATTGGGAAATGTTTCTGTTTTCTTGCCTCTGTGACTAACACACCCAAATCCACGGGTACACACACACCCTCCAGTTTTTGTGGGAACAGACATTTGCTCAGCTCACCTTAAAGCTAGACACATTTCATGAACCTTATAGTGAGTTCCCATCATGGACAACACAGACTTGAAGCGAGCACTCTAACTACTGTTGCACATCCACCTGATAAGCATGCATGATGGTGTCTGCTGATGCCGCTGCTCAGAATCAGGCTGCTGCGTGTGTGTGGTCGACATTTTGTGGGAGGATCTCGCATCGTTAAAAAACACTGATGGGTGACCTTTGCATAATATCATAACAAGACTAGCTGTTGTTCAGTTCATTGTTTCATATTGTTGTCATGCCAGTACCACAGAGGGTGGAGGGGCAGGGAGAGAAACAGACCTTTTAGACCGGAACGTCAGCCAAATCACAAAGAGCCATTCATTCGGCCCCTAGTTCCACAGCTGGTTCTAATATAAAGCAAGGAGGGGCATCTGAGAGAGAAAGAGAGAAAGAGAGAGGCAGAGAGAAACAGTGTGTGTATGAGTGTGTGGCAAGGAAATTTGCCTCAAAACAAACAAACACTTGATGAAGTGCTGTTATGGACCCACACACTGACAGACGCTGGAAATACAAGGAGCAGGACTGTAAATTGATTGATTGTGTACATCTAGAGGTGCCCGCGGCTCCAAAATGACAAACTGCTAATTATGTAAGATACCACAATATTACGAATACATCCCTAGCTGATTATAAAAACTTATATATCAATGTGAATAACTACTTTCAAAGGATAAGATTAAAGACAGTGAACTATGTAGACGGTTTTGTTATAACCCTCTGTTGGTGCAGATGGCAAATACTTGTGTAAGACAAATACAAAACTTTACAGGAGACAACTTGAACTTCCATCAACTCCCACACAGCACAGATGTAAACTCACAGATCCCCCAACACTGACCGGCCGAGGCCTGAAGACTCCCACAGATCAACAAACACAGCTGTAGTTTTTAAGTTGATTTATTCAGGTAAGGTCACAGATTATACAAAAGCCAAGTGATTTAGATGTTTTTAATTTGTCTGTCTTTGTGATGATAAATCTGACAGTGAAGTGAAGATACATTTCCAATTTATTATCCCAAAAATAAGTAGCAAAATTTTGACAGCAGATGACAAAACACACCTTTTTCTAATGTCAATGTCCCATAGAAAGGCTCTCAGACAGTCACTGCTTTGCCCTTCTAGCTAATTGATGTGGCAAACACAGAGATGATATGTTGCTATGGTCTGAGGTCCAATGAAGAAAGGGTTACAGGAAAGGGAGCTCCATCTTTCTATTCCCAAAGGATCCAGAAACAACGTAGTCACTTCCTCCCAGCCCAGGAAAAAGAGTAACAAGGAGGAGAGCGTCAGCAGGAAAGAAAAAATGGAGCGGGGGTAAGAAAAAGGAGAAAGCAGAGGAGAGAAGTACAGTATGTGAGGGAGGGAGAGTGGGAGAGAAAGAGTGGGAATGTGGGGAAAGAAAGGCAAAACGGCAAGAGGAGGGGGAGAGGACAAAAAATACTGTAGAGTTTTAGATGGAAACTTCTCGAATGAGAAGACCATGACTGTTCTCAGATTTGGACTCCACCAGTATGAATCACTGCTGCTGACATCAGAATGTAGTCTGCTGCTGTTAATACAGGAAGGACATCAGAAAGATCTCACAGAGGGCTGCAAGAACTTCTCACAATGAGTATAAAAAGTTTCAAAGGACCTTTCCTCATAATCTTAAATGGCTCCGCCCAGAAGATTACCATCATTTGTGCATTCCATTGCTAAAAATAGACTGACAATAGAGAATCCCTACAAGAAGCTGCACTTTGTATAACTAAATAAAGCTGATTGTTTTTCAGATATTCTTAGAGTACAGTTATAAACTCGCAGAAGAGTTTTAAATGTTACATAAAGATCACGACAGGAGACATGGTTGTTAATATCTACTAAGGTTTCTTTGTCCTCCTCCTCACTCGGCAGCACAGTTGGCTTCATTCACCCAACTGGTCCTAAAATGAATAATAACTTGAAAAATGATAACATATTTCTCCCCTGAACAGCTAAAGAATGCTAAATGTAGAAGTAACAACAACCATTTGTCACCAAGCATAACTGCTGCATGACAGACCGGGCCTTCCCCATGTGTAACGAGGCCAGATGATCTCATATCAACATGGCAATACGCTGTGCTCTTGGTGTGCTGCTGGTAGACGCGTTTTTTTTTTACTAATTTGGGCTCAGGACAGTGAAATCATGACCCAGTGGAACGTCCCCTTCAAGACTCTCTGCCCTTCCACAAAAAGCCCTGTTTTTTATATTAAGGAGTGGTGGTATGGAGGAGCAGACGGCGTTGGGCTGAGCATTCTGGTGCTGGCTAGAGTACGACCAAGGGGAAGGGCTGGCCAGCTCCCATTACTCCTGGAACAGGAGCAGAGTAAACACCCGCCAGTCTGCTATTGGTCATTGTGCTGACCTCCAAGAGGAAACTGAGCAAGGGTGGGGCTGAGTAGCAAGGAGCGGCACCGGAAAAAAAGACCCAAAAAAAAAGGGCCATTTGGGAGAAAATTCCTGTGCAGTTGTGGAGGTGGGGATTAAGAATGATGCAGAGCAGAGAGGCCAGAGATGTGCACTGTTCTGAGGAAACTGTGGGGTCTGGAGGGGAGGAAGACGAAGTCCAGATGGCAGTAAGACGGGTGGTGGAGAGCCAGTCAGAGCAGTGTCGGGGTTAAAATCTCAGGTCAGCGTGTGATGTGGTACTGAGCGGACGGCATAGCAGAGAGGAAGTAATCTTACTGCAACAGCAATGTAGTTAAGAGGTTTCCTCTCAGGGATCAGATCAATTACTTCCTGATTCAATGAGAGCTGTTGATCAAAGGACTTGGTGGACAAAAAGACAACAAAACAGGCCAGGAAAACATCCATAACACTGACTATTCCAACAAATGCGTGTGTAAGTGTGTGTGTGTGTGTGTGTGTGTGTGCGCCCTTTACTGGACAGAAAAGTCCATCTTGCTTTCCTGAGTGATTAATGTATTAAAGGAGATCAAGTCAGATTATTCAAGCAGATAATGAATTACTGTCCCTAGTAGCGCAAAAGCCAGATTAGACCATATGTTCACTGAAAACATTACTATACTGGTTGCCCCAATCAATTTAGGACTATTAACCCTCACTGTCTTGGCCAAATCAGGCTGATAATACCTCTGCAATACTGGGCCGTATGTTTATCCCTACTTTAAAAACTAATCAACCGCTAATATGGCTAAGAACTTTGGGAGTATCATTTTTTTAATGATACTTAAGCATCATTAAAAAAATGATGTTGTGGTTTGAAAAAGGTATATTTATAGGCTGCTTTGGAGGGTGAAAGACATGAAAAATGACAGAATGTTTAGGTTTCTGCAAAACATTTTCTGATCTAAGTGGCATACATGCAGACACACACAAAAATAAAAAAAGAACTTTGTAGTTTTTTGAGTGCATGTACACTCACTGACAAAGGCCTGTTAACATTACAGATCCTTATATCGCTAACTTTCCTCTTTGATTGTATTGTTTTAACAGAACAGATCATTCATCATGCAATAAAACTGTCTGGAATAGCTCATCAGACAGTGACAGACAGTCCCATGCAGGATCAGGGTGTAATTTCATTAGCCTTGCCAAACCATTTAAATGCCCGGCGTGTGGCCTGGTGTGCAAATGGAGTTTATAACCCTGCATTCCACCACAGCACCCCTGAGTCCAAATGCTGTAATGAGACAATCACATTCCTGCTTGGTAAAAAAAAAAAAAAAAAAAACTGCTGAAGAAAACTCCAGCTGCAGACAAACCTCAAACCTGACTAGAGATTCCCAAACTGCAGTCTAGGGGATTACCAGGGTCTCGGATGGGATTCCAGGGGGTCCCCAGACAAATTAGAAAGAGTCAGTTTTCACTATTATTACACTTACTAGATTTCAAAACAATAATGGGATATTCAGTTTATGTTTTCGCTAAGGGAACCTAGCTTAATCCTACCTTAGGTTATAATGGTTTTTGTTGAAAGTGTTTTGTTCACTCAATTCACATCATTGGAGGTCAACTAAACATTAACACACCACAGACCACCAACCTCCCGTGTAACAGCATGAATGACAGAACAGAGCCCATCCGAGTGCCATGCAGCTGCTACAATCTTTGGCTATTCACTGGTTGGTGATTTAATACGGCCAGCAGCCCATTACACAACAGCATGCAGGACAGTGGTGTATTGTATGATGCAGTGTAACAGGCTGATGACTACACCCCCACATCCTGCCAAGCTCTGCATGTCCTTCAACAAAATAACATCTGAAGTCTGACAATGATCTGTGTTTACTGATCAATGTGGACAGTCTACCACATCATGAGACATCCTGTCACATAAAGTTTGTTACTAAACAATTATGTATAATATTAACATAAAACAACTACATATTCATGGGGGATAGCATACATGTGTGCATTTTGCCTAATAATAATAAATAAACTAATTCGTTTATTAAGGGAAAGGGTCAGCAGTTAAGGGCAGTTAAGGTTTTTGCATTATCTGAAAAGCACGAATTCGGTTAAATAGAGTTTTAGGTTGGTTTGCCTTCCTCCTGCCCCGCTGACATACAGCTCCATCAGTCTTCATCCATCTTCTGAAGATATAAACTCTCATCGGTGACCACTCACCAGCTACAGGCGGCGAGACGAGCACATTTGAGGGCAAGGAGCGGCGACGAAAGGCTGATGAACATCTGGAAGTAATAAAAACGTGCAGAATGCACGGACCCACCCTCTCCCCCGAGTCCGTGGTCTTCACCGAGCTTCTCATTGAAAAAGAAAATCTAAAATAAATTGGATTCTTGCAACAGATCATGCGCGAGGCAGCGGGAAAAGTTTCACAACGAAGAGCAAATAGAAACAAAACACCCAAATGTGTCGCTCGTTGAGAAATAACACGGAGGGAAATATTTGACAATGCAACACACAGTACACTGTGAACCCGATGCAACACTGAAACTCCTGCTTTAATCAGTGGGAGAGAAGTTGAGGCCCCGAGGCAAAATCCTCTCTCTATGAGCCCCTCTGCGAAAATAACAATACACGGGCTACTGTAGCCCATGGTGGATTTAACCGGGTACAGACCATTTTCCTATATTATAAGTAAACCCAGTGAAATACAGGGTCACTGGAAACTCACGTCAGTTTGACAGTTCCTCATTTAGTGCATACATGGTTATTAGTAGTAGTGTTATGACATTTGAGAGATTTTTTTGTTAACGGCGCTTCTCGTCTCCGTGCAGCGCGAGATAGCCTCCAATGATGCTCTGAACAAAAAGACACGCACCGGAGGAGCGACCACGAGACTCCGGGAAACAGTCCTCTAAAGATGGATGCAAATACTAATGTGCAATTATAAGTCCTTATTAGTCCGAACTGCAGGTAGCAATAGGAGTATAACTGAAGCTAGGGTGGGTTGTGGAGGATAAAGAACCCGTTACTTCGGAGAGAGAGGACCGGGGGAATGGGCAGGACCGATGCTTCACAAAAGAAGTCTCACTCACAAGAAGCCGCCTCGCCTGAAGCGTTTTTAAATACAGTTTGACAAAGAGACCGAGACAGTTTTCAAACGGAGAAATGGGAACGTATTTGCTGATCTTACCTGCCCTTTGGAAATCCTTTCAGCCGCCTCGGCCCAGGAGCGCTCACTGACAGAGACAAAAACACCGCAGCCAAGACGCTCCTCCGCGCGCCCCCTCCCGCTCCTCTTAAAGGGCCAGCAGCCACGAGGCCCAGAAGGGACCTCAATCATCGAGGGGTCTTTAATCACCTGAAAGGTCTTTATCTCCAAGGATCCATGCTTCTTCGTGGACCTACAAGAAAGGACCTTCAAGGAAATCCAGACACCTCCATCAACCTTAAATTGCTTTAAAGGGCATTCAAGTACCTCCATGGCCCTCTATGGACATGGAGAACCTCTAAGGAAGGATCTGTCAGGAACCCAAAGGTGGTAGAAGTATTCACTCCTTTTACTTAAGTATAATTAGCAATACCTCAAGGTACAATTACTCTACTACAAGAGCTGCATGCCAAATCTTACTTTAACAAAAGTACACAAGTATTAACTGTAAAATATACTCATTATGCAGAACGTCCACTGTCAGTGTGATATAGGATTATTATTATAGATGCATTACTGTACATGCAGCATTTTATGTTACAGGAGGTTAAAGTGAAGCTAAGTTTAAGTACAATGACTTTGAAGAGCATTCAAGATTCCTTAAGTACCAGTAAGGAACTCCAAGAACCTCAAAGGACCTGCACAAACCTCCAGGCACCCTCAAGGGAAAAACAAAACAAAAAGAGTATAAGAGAGATCTCAAATACACACACACATGAGTAGAATAAAAAAAATAAAGATAAACAAATAAATTCCTTATTTCAATTGTTGCAATAAAAACATGGGAATGTTTGTGATAATATGCTGGAAATATACAAAATAAGATCCATTCTGAAATGTCCACAACAAACAAAGCTTCTGTGATTCAATAAACAGAATTATTCATATTTACAGTAAGACTTTTATTTACATACAACTTCCCTAAAACATCTATACTACATTATTAATGTTTTTTAGACATTTGTGTTGTAAGAAGTATTCTTGCTGACAAGAAAATATATAATATACACCTGATATTGTATTCCTCTGTCTCCAGTACAACTGGAAAAATGGATATTGAGTGATCTTGTTAACTGGAAAACGTCCGCTGTGTGAATGTAGAAACAGGGCCATAAGGGTTGTGGTGTTCTGGTTGATTGTTTTAATGTCTACCAAAAGTTACAGTAGGTGAACTAATCTAATCAGTGAAATCACTCCCACCTGTCCCATCACATAGTGAACTGGAGGTAATTCTGTTCACCACAAAGGCATACCAGCTGTTCCTAGTTAAAGGTCTTGATTTCAAAGCCAGGATATTAAAACAAACAAACAAACAAACAAAACAAAAAAATATAAGGGAGTTTACCGAACCATTTGGCAAAAATGCTTATATGTCCATGTAAGTTTTTGCGTCAGACATTAAGAATTAGACTTGAGGCAAATAGCATGAAATAACTTTCACATCACTAAAAGAGTTAAGTGAGTATACATGAATACACAAGTGTGTATGAAATAGGGTAAGATGGGGGAGCAGGACAGTGTTTGTTTTATGTACCTGTGTGTTTTTTGTTTTAACATTTATGTATTATTTTTGTACTTTATTTTTAGGTGATGTACCGGATGGTTAGTCTGAATCTCAATAGTTAGTTTTTTATTGTTCTGTGTGTTGGTTTAAATATACAATAAAGAATTAATCACACACAAAAAAAACAGACAGAAATAAAACCTTTGCCTGCTAAAAAAGCTAGCATAATAACACAATACAAATGTGATAATACACATACGTCCGTTATGTAATATTGCTGTAGTCTAGCATTAGAGATACTAAACAGGCCTACTATATTAGATTGTGATAGTAATAGTACAGTCACTATTAAGGAGCAGTGACTAAAAGCCTAAAGGGAATATTTTCAGTATTACAGTGAGTGAAATTAGCAAGTAGACTTCTCCACTACAGTGTATATTCTTCAGCTCTGTAGCCCCACAAATAATCACTGACCAGAGGCGTAGGAAGAGAAATTTAATAAAGGCAGTAAAAAAGACAGTGTAAATAAATAAAAAAAATGTTTATCTAATTGGTAAAAAAACAAACAGTTTCCAGCCTCATAAAATAACAAAAGCTCAGACATCTTTGTAGTTACAGTGTTAATGTGCTGCAGTTTTCTTTTTCTTTCTTTTTTTTTTTTTTTTTTTTACAATAGTGCAATATAAAAGATACAGTAGTTGGAAATAGCTACAATGAATATATATAACCAAAGTGTTGGACGCATACAATACATTTTACAAGACAAAGTTTAGAGTGCTTGTTGACAGCTGTTTAAATACAAGTCAAGTTCAAGTCAAAAGAAGACTTGCCTTACACCACGCAGGCAAAATGTATTCAGTTATCAGACGGTACTGCAGGGTGATAGTAAATGCCACAGTTTGAACATATTTGTGTGGGTGAGGGAGATGGCCTGGCCGAGGGCAGTGCTTCTGTGATAAACATCTGATGTGACTGCAGTGCATTACAAGAGAATTTCACAGTTTAAAAAACATTTAAACATCCCATCCTGCTGTTTTACCCGCTACAGTAATCCACGTCCTTTTTACACTGCTACTACAGTTAATGCCTGCTGGACTCAGACTAGGTCTGAGGCCTATGCTTGGACATATTGATCTCACCTCTGCTCTACAATGAAGTCTTATAACGAGAGATAAATGTCACAACTTGAGGAAGAAGGAATGTCAGTTATTTGGTCTGTTGATAACAAAAGAAAACTCCCTGGGACTGTTTTATAACTAAGTCTGGCAGTGATTACTACCAGGCATAGTTTAGAAAATATATCTCACAAATTAAATAAGGCCACGACACAAAACAGTCAAACTACAGCCTCTTCAAATGCAAACACTCGAAGCAAAAAGACAACAGAAACACACACAAACAAACTCCCCCAAACGATTTGGATACAGAATGTTTTTGGCAGCTCTAGTCCTGTAAAAACTTCAGTTAAAACCAGATCAAGCTCAGGGAGATTACTGTGAGGAGACTACTTTTAAAAAGCCTGGTTTAAAACGCTGACATGTCAGAGCCTTGCTCCAAATGACGATGTTTACAGAGCAGATAACCTTCCAGTATTAACAGCTGAGGTTTTCTCCTACAGAGGTGATGATGGGGTAGATGATTTAGCAGGAAAAGAGGTGACAAGTGTGTGTTTGCGTGTGTGTGGCGGGGGGGATTATAGCATGACTGTGTGGCCTGGGGGGTGGGTGGGTAAAACAACGAGCTAGACGAGGAAGAGGATGGTGTGTGTGTGTGTGTGTGTGCTTGTGACAGTTGGTGTGCAGTACAGTGGGGGGAGGGGGAACAGACGGGATGAGATGTGGCTAATTTCTAAAGCTTGTTTTTTCTCTGAGCTTTCATCCACTTTGCTGTGCCTCAACAGTCGACTCTGCGCAGACTGGACCTACTGTAGGAGTTCCTGCGAGAAAAAAGCAAGACCATAGAAGAAGAATGTTTCACTTCAAATGTTTTGGTTTATTTTGCTAAAAAAGTTCATCTGAAAATCTACTAAATCAACGGGGCTGTACTTTGTGTAATTCTGGGACACTTTTTGAAACATTATTTGTTTATATTAAATTTCGTTCAGACCAACTATCTGACCAAGGGAGTGAAAGAGTTACAGTGAAAGCTGTGAATAATGTCTTTTTGTGGTGCCTCGCTATAATCCTGCATGACTTTCAATGAGTATCTGCTTTCAAAGGGCAAGAATGACGTAAAACCACCTCATCATTTTATTCAGTGTCTGTTCCCAAAACAATATAGCTATGTGACATTTTCAACATTTAATTACATTTAGTTTCATAAGTCTGAAGAGAAAAAAACTACTTACAAAATATGCATTTGTCCTCACTATTAAAGCATTGCCATGGCAGGTGTCGTTAACTGTAGCTCTGGTTTTGATTATGAAGCAGCAGTCGTCAGACCCTCACATGCACACACACAGCTGATGCCAAAAGCAGATGAAAACATATGGTGATAGTTTCCATAGTCAAACAGGCTGCACCAACGTGCTTTAATAAATGACTGTAAAATCTCAGAAATTCACTCCATCTTGTGCACTTCGATTCACTGGTGACAAACACATGACCTACGGTGTGATAAAGGTTTTATGTTGCTCTTGTGTTGGTTTGATGGAGTTGGAGAAGCAGCATGAGCTCATTTTGTGTGTTTCGGTGTGTAGGCGTTTGTGTTTAATGTCTCGGGTTACCGTTGTGTTTGCGGAGTATGAGCTGGCAGGGATCTGTATAGCTGGGGGATCTTGCGGTTGATGAGAGGACCCAGAGCCTCTTTTAGTTTATTGTAGTTCCTCTCAAGCTCTCTGTGGTACTCCTTCTGATCTGGTCCAATCAGAGATTTATTCTTCTTCAGGGCGTCCTCACACCTGCACGAAAAAGAGCAGAGAAGACACAGGGAGTTGGGATTTGTTTTTATTAGTTACACAGCAGTCTGCGTACGGGCCGTGGAGTGAGTCATCACCTCTTAGTGAAGTCTTTAAAGCAGAGGCGCAGTTTGTTGTGATGGCGAAACAGCTTTGGGTCATCAGGAATGTCGGAAAGAAAGACCTGCGCCACCTCCAGGGGGCCCTGTGAGGGGGAGACACTGTTACATATCTGCTAAGGAATGTCTGTCACTACTTAAAAACACTGACCCAGACTTTCAACCCCATTTGGTCGGGATTAATATTCCAGGTGGGGATTTTGACATTTTAAATGCATTACGGTTATACATTATCAGTTCTATCAGTTTCCAAACAGGCACCTGGTTGACAGTGGTGCCCACACTGCCCTGCAGCACCATCTGCAGCATCTTGGAGTCTGCAGGGTCTTGGTTTGTAGCAAAGGCAAGCTCCTGAGTCTTCTTCTGCATGTCCTCAATGGCCACCTCCATGGGGACAAGAATGATCTGGAGAGGCAAAGGCAACAGAAATAATTGAATTTCCTCCCTCCCATGCGCTCACATTCATAAAACAATCCCTCCAGAATAGACACCCACCTCCTCCTTGTGGATAACATTGATACGTGTCTTGATGTAAGGGAAAGCATGAGACGTCGTAAGGATGGTTTTGCGTTTGTACTGCTCGTAGAGGTCGCCGTGGGCTCGGCCATCCAGAGTGAAGGGAGTACAGTACATGAAGGTACGCAGGTTGTAGTTCTTGTCAAAGTAGGTGATTCTTTCCTTTAGCTCGTATGTGTCGAAGAATGGTTCAACATAGGTGATCTGGAGGTAGGCCTGAAACAAGCATAAACAGTCATCAGTACAATTATACCTGTTACAAAATCTGTACTGATTAGTCACATACTGTTTATACATCATGTTACCTTGTTGGGATCCAGTTTGTTTTTGTCCACTGGGTTGGAGTCCTTGATAATTTCAACCATCTCATCCCCAAACCTCTCAGAGTAGAACTCCTGTGCACCAAAGAGATTCATCTTTAGAATGACATTTCTCATAAATCACCTAATGACACCTTTATTACCACCAAGACTAGTTAAGATGCCTCAAGTCTATGGGAGATCTCCGCCAATTTAGTGATTGATGGCTCCTTGTAGACAAACTCTTGTTCATCCAGGTCTCCAAACCGGCAGCCATAGAAACCCACCCGGAAGTAGGTCCCAAACATTCTCTGAACACTGAAGACGGGAAGAAACGATGAGAAGATTGAGTGAATTAAAATCAACTGACTTAGAGGTTATGTGAATGTCATGAAGCTACAAGTATATTCATATTCTCTATTAAAATGAAATTTGTACAGTTTTTGATTGATTACATTACAGATAAAAAGCTAAAGTGACTGGTCTCTTGTTGCTGTATAAAGATTACAGATTTTTTGTTAAAGAAGAGCAACTGTTGTAGGACAAAGGGAAATTATATATTTAGGCTCGAATGGATGTTTTGTAACAGTGGTTCAACTCAACTATGTCAAAGTGTGAATGCAAGTTTTGTATCACTCACCAGTAACGTGTCATTCACACAGGAGGAGAGAAAAGAACAAGCAATGGGGAAGAAAGACAACACTGTCAATACAAAATAAAAAGGAAGTGCTGAATTTGCTTCACCTTAAATGTAATACACTGAATATGACAAATGAGCTTGTTACCTCCCATCCTGAACTCTAGAAAAGTTGAAAAAAAAGAAAGAAAAGACACATAAAGAGGAATCCAGGGTAAATCTCATTTTCTCTTCAACACTAAACAGTCCGGATCAAACCGTCAACTCACTTGGTTGTAGACTTTGTTGAAGGCATCCTGCAGCTTCCCGTGGACAGTAGCCAGCTTTTTGAAGTCTCGGTTGGCTTCATGGATCGGCAGCAGAATCTTGTACACTTCATTTATGGCTTCGTACATGGCAGCCTGGAGTTACAGCACAATGGAAAGCCAGTTTTACGCATACCACCCGATCACATAACACTCCTTCAGCCACGTTAATGCTGTAACCTTGCGCTGTGTTAACATGCAGTCTGTCACCATGTGGTTGGAGAATGTGAGTCGTACCATGTTAAAAGAAGCAGCTGCTTGCTCCAGGAGGCCCACTAGGCCAGACTCGCTGAAGTACTTCCCAGCACAAATACCCTCCTCCTCTGGAGACAGGACGTCATCGGATACGGCTGACTCCTCCAATACGTTGGATGAAATATTCTGAGGGGAAAACAGAGGAGTCAGAACAAAGATTTGCTCGTTTCAACAGGCAGCATGTTGAGTGTTGGTGCTCCAGTTTTGGGAAAACATCCTATCTCATTCTGCCATACTGCTGCACACATGTAAGTAGAATGAGTCCACTTATTAAATAAAGAGCATGTACTGACCTGAAACGTGACACAACCAATTGGCAGGTAGCGACAGTCCTCCAGCATGTTGAGGTATTCTGCCACCAGTGCTGCGCTGTGGACCAGACAATGGGCAGCTTCAGCGTGGTTCCCTCTCTCACAGTGTTTTCCTGCCATGTTCTGGAGCCACGTCAGACGCAGGTCAGGGGAGTTCTGGTAGCCCTTTGCAATCCTTAAGAAAAAGGGGACAAAATGAGAGAATATCAGAGATTTTAGTTGAGACACTTTACTATTGTATGCAGGCCTTATTAATGTGCATGACCATACCTGTACATTAGGTCAATAAGCATCTCTGGATCTTGCTGATGCTCTTTCATCTTGACAGTATCAGTGAGAATCATGTGCAGGTTGAACACCAGATCCTGGACCTGCAGTTTCAAAAGTGCAACACAGCACATTAGGTGAGAGTCTTATCAATTCTAGCAGCTCCAGATGTACAGAGGCTGTTGCATACCTGCTCTCGGAAGGGCGTGTCACGCAGCTCCAGGTCCTCTTCAGCATACGTCAGGATCGTCTTGAGTGAGCGACGAAGATGCTCCTCATTGAAGTTTTGTGACGTTCCCACCAGCGATGACAGGGACATGGTGACCTGCATCTTCACTCGAGCAAAGTTCTGGTCCAAGGGCAAAATTAGGGCAGATTGTGACTAATATAGTGTCTATACCTTAAACATCCCGTACATGTGCTGTTGATACATTGTGTTTTACTATATGTCCCTGGTTATAACAAGAACATCAAAATACAAATGACCTACAATGCAGGGACAGTGTTAAGACTCACATTTCCAATCTCAAAGTTCTGCCTCATGAGCAGGTAAAGAGAGGCGGAGGCGTGACTTCTGACAGAGCCGACACTACTGCTGCAGTGACGCAAGAGACGCAGGCACAGGTCTGCACAGAGCTCCGTGTCTTCCTCAAACAGCATCTCTGGGAACTACACGCACACACACACACACACTTTGTATACTCCTTACACAAACATCTCAAGTGTGATATACCATTTGTTTCTTTAAAATTTAAGTTCTTTGTACATTGATAAAACACAGATGCAAAGTCAAGAACAGTAAATATACAAGTGAATGTATTTGTTGTTTCTTTCCCCTAAAAAGTGTAAAAATAAGTCAGTAGGATAAGTGCTACTGTAACAACTTCAAGCAGCACAACTATAACATTGTTTAAAAAGACTATAGTAGAGACATTTCACATATGTACCTTGAAGACCAGAGCCCTTTGTGTAGTGAAGCAGTGCTGCAGGAAGAGGGCGCTCTGGTTGCCTGCCATGCTGTGGAGGAGGACTCTCAGAACTCCACCGAGAACACTTTCCTTGAGCTCTGATGCCACCACAGTCTGACAGAGGACAGACAGAAAATCACAACAAATTACAGTGAGGTAATTCTAGATAAAATGAACAATACCGTGCGTGAAACAGCTGGCAAAAAGGTATGATATCTAATATGGTCATTTTGGTTTACCTTGACTACAATCTCCAGTGTGTCCAGTAGTATCAGAGAGGCCTCAGTAGCTAAGTTTCCATCCACCACAGACTCCTGCTCCACCTCAGCTTTAGTCCTGTAAGAGGTGTTTAAGCATTTAACCACTATTTGGATGAAGAGACAGCCTATTTAAAATGTTCAATTTAAATCCACAAATTCTTCCGTACAATGTGCACGCATGTGCACGGTAAGACTGCTTCGCGCTGGCATTGATGTAATTAATGTAAAGAACATACTTGTCGACTCTGTCGGCATTTTGTCTCCAGTGAGTGACGTTCTTCCTCCACCTAACATTCTCCTGGCTGCCATACGGACTCCTTTCTGGAAGAGTAAACAAATTACAATTTCCATGAACAAACACAGCTACTGACACACACACACACACACACACACACACACACACACACACACACACACACACACACACACACACACACACACAC
>JAVQJD010078467.1:0-15952 GCA_036023655.1 Nannoperca australis
CCTCGATCCTCGATCCCACCCCAAACAAAACATTGAATACACAGATTGATAGAAAACCACAATCATCTGACAGGCACCATCCCCGATGGAGCCATCTGCAATAATGTGTTGATTAGTCGTACTGCTAGTGTTGAAAATCATAGTCTGGTCCCATGACAGTAACTGGTGGCTATTTGGAAAAAAAGAGGAAGATGTAAGAGGGCAGAAAGCACCACTGGCTGCATAGTTTGCTCATTCACGTACCAACACAAAAAGAAGCAGCTACCAAAAAATAGCTGATGACTGGTTGGTAACTGGTGTTAAACTACTTTAAAAGTCATTACTCACTTAGTACATTTGACCACGACACTGAACCCCAAAATATCTGGTGGGTTGCTGCAGTTTGTTGTGTTTTGACCGCTCTGATAACATGTATAGTGTCCAAGTAAAAACACATTCTACTGGCTGTTTTTAGTGTGTGCTTATGCCTCTACTTTATAACTGAAGTAGTTCATTTTTCTAAATAGACAACTAGAGGCAGCAATGTAAAACTAACAATCCCAATTTTATATGAAATCAATATTTTTTCATAATTATATAATTTAAACAGTAGTTATGTTTCACCTTTTCCTCTGCTGCATTCTCACTTTTATACACAAGAGGGAGCATTTCTTCTATGCTCTACTAACTATGGGTTTTGCACTGCACTATTTCATAATGCCATTTGTTTCAACTTGACAGAGAGAATATCCAACAGTGTTCAGGACAGAGGAAAGTCTTTCTTGACATCTGAAGAGCAGCATGATGAAAGTGAAATGGCGAGGTAAGCCATGTTTGCCACTTTGACCCCGGACATTGATCCCTTCTCACTGGTCTTTAGAGTGTTTGCATGCTTGTTAGGCCATATGTCTGTACGGCACATATTCTGACGCAAACACACAAATTTACGCCTTTTTCTTCTCATAAACATATGCTTGGTCACAAACATCCATTCAAGCATGTGATCACATGACGAGCCAGAGTGCGTACCGAGTGGTGATAATCGCTCTCCTCAGGCTATGTCTTTGAGGTCATCTTGATGTGACACAAAACATCAGAAGGCAGATGTTACGAGCAAAAGAAACACTTTTGTCTCCTCTGTGAAATACGTGTGTCCAATCTGATAATTACACAAGGACACACTTTGCACACACTTAAAGGCAAGACACAGGAAGAGACTAAATGTATCGTGACTGTCTGTTTCTGGGTAACCCCGTCTCTCTTGACAGCGTTCACAGTGGCTAATGGCTGTTCCCTTGGGATCCACCTATGACAACCACTGACCAGTGGCGTGTGACTTCTGATGTGCTTATTTTAAGTTCATGCTGCTCTCAAAGAGACTTCCACACGCTGAAAAGACCAAAAATTAGGAAACTTAAATAAAATCTCTGTGCTTTTAAGACACCAATGTTACATTCCAGTGTTTTAAAGTAAAACAAGTAAACTAATATATTTTGAGCCCCTGGCTGATTATGAAGCCCCTTGACGTCCAGTGGACTTATAGGGAAAAGTGGGGGATGGTGTTGTGCGGGGATTAGGGAACAAAAGGATCCTTCTCTGTCATCAAAGAGGATCTGCTCCCAACTCATCCTCTGCTCTGTGGCGACAGCTTTTTATTTTTCGGGAGAGGGAGTGACGGCTGCAGGGAGGAGGGAGGGTGGGCTATAACGGGAGAGTTTGATGGTAGGGGATGCAGATTTCAAAGTAATCTTTAACTTTAAGCCCTGCAGTCCCTGTGAAATGAAGCTCTCTGCCCCAGACACAGTGTTGCCTATGGTTCCCAGTAGAAGCCTGACCCCCTCTCCTTTTTTCCTCAAGCTTTTGTCACGGTGGCATTTAAGTGGCATTAGTGACCGACTGGATGACCAAATGAAGGAGTCCCTTTGAGAGACCTGAAAGAGGTGGATTTTAACTCCTCAGACCAGTGTCGCCTCTTAAAACAACACTAAGTAGAGATAAATACCCACTGTGTTATTGGGATTCAGCAGATACCTAAACTAAATGGAGACATCTTCAATCATAACTGATCCAACAACCCAAACCTTAGTGAATTGTGATGGCAGCAGTGTTAGTCATTATTATTTTCTTAAACATAAGAAATTAGGAAAAACAATGTGCTTAATTTGTATAAACATATTCAATTAATCATTTTTTTATTGCACACCTCCTGTAACCTAGGACCTAGGTGTAGGCCAAGTCGTTAGTAGGTGATATCTTCATGTAGTTTATATGAGTTGGGAAAACAAACCCTTCAGATGATTTAAGACCCCTAGGAGGTCATCTGCACTTCCATTGTCTCACTACTTTACAACAGTACTTATTTTGGCCCCCTACCCCAAAGTTATTTCTCTCATCTTGGGAAGTCTCACGTCCCCTCAGGGTCATTGGCCTGGGATCCCCTGCTGACCTGGTCCACCACGGGGAGTCAGTGTAATCACACAAAGGTGATTATGGGGTAAGCAGGTTCTGTCATTGGCACAATACGTCATGTTGTTAGAAATGGTGGTGGCACGAGATTATAATCACTCGGTCACATACTGACAACTTGACTCATACATGTAGTGGACCTACACGCATACACCTGCTTGCACAGTAGCTTCCAAGCATGGTGACATCTGTCATATAAATAATAACAGAAACAAATGTGGTAGGAGATTAGAGCAGGGTACTGTTGTAATCAGCAATATTCCTATTATTCAAGTCAGTGCTCTTTCAATGACTTCATATGTATAAGCATTTGAAATGTTTTATGGACTCTGCATAGTAGATAGTATACAAGTTTTGCTTCAGCCACGATGCTCACACAACCTAGCAGGCATAATGAGTCATAGCAGGAAAAGCACAGGTGGTAATAACACTAAAGCCACAGCTCTGTTCTATGTGTGTCCCACGAAGCTGTGACAGAGAGTCAGCATGCACAACACCAGGACCCTGAAAGTGAAGCATGTGAATGGCATTCAGCCATCGTTCATTTTATTATTTACGCTTGTGCTGTTTCTATTGTGACGTGTAATCATCAAGGCCTATAGAGGGTTCAAATGGTGCACGACATGGAGGCAAATTGACCACAGAGAGCTGCCGCGTGTGATAGGCTCTCAGAAACTAATTTGACCAAAGTGAAACTGGATGGGACCATACTGAAACCCAATTTAAAGTAAAAGCTACATATATTAGACTATCACATAAACTCAATTTCCACTTCATTGTTGATGAAACGTGTCCACAATGTACATTGCGATATTAAAGTTCACAAACACTGACAAAGGGATCTATAAGGGTGTCAGTGCACAGGGAAATAAACAGATTTCCCTTTTATTATACTGACTAGGCCACGTTTGCATGTCTTAGCTCTGAAGCCAGGGGATCACATTATTTGGGCCAAGTGAGGGAACTCAAGTTCAGTTTCTGACCGGTACTTCAACATGCACGTTAACCAAGTGAGGATGAGCGAGAGCAGGGCGAGGACACTGGCGACAAGCAAACAGGCAGGGCCGACTCGCGACGCGGTGCTGCTGAAGTTGTGCACAAAGACGAGGCCCAGAAATAAGAGCACCACCGTGGACAGGAGAGAAAAGATGGCGCACACGCAGCCGGTCGCAAACGCAACTTGTTTGCAAGTCTGACAGCCGTCGTTGCTCTCCGGGGAGGTGACCGAAGAGACGGCTGGACCCGCCTGGACGTCTGTGTTTGACGAGTCCGCGGGCCCGCGTGTTTCGAGCGGGAGCGCTTCGGTCACTGCGGTGTCGTCGGGGAGGTTGTGAACCCGGTATTCCGGTACCGGAGTCCGGTGGCGACACACCGGGCAACCGATTCTCCACCCTCGACCATCCCGGGAGTGCAGGGCGTCGAGGCACTCCTGGCAGAAGGTGTGGGAACAGTTGAGCAGTTTCGGGGTGTGGAGGTGTAGGTCGAAGTAATTGTAGCATATTTTGCACTCGTGTTCCTCGCTGGGAAACGCGCCGCGAACGTCGGGCGGAGCAGAGCCGCGGTCGCCTCCTGCATTTACCGCCTCCGCCATAATCGGGCTTTATGTGCACTGCAGTGCATCGATGAACGAATTCCCGGAGGAACACCGAGGAGTGTTTCCGCAGGCGAAAATACCCTGGTGGCGATAAAACGATGCAATGTGAGAGAAAAAAAACAAATCTCTCGTTGCATTTCTCGGTACGAGTCAGTCCCGTTAGCCGTCGTGGCTCCGTGAGATCACAGACTTGTTGCGTAACCGGCCTGGGGCAATAACCCGCGGACGGGGACAGACTACAGGCTTAATCGCGATCATATTACCAGAACTAAACACCCGTTTACCAGCAAATCTCCGGTCGATATGGCTCGTTCAAATTGATTTCCCAACTTGGTGTGTGACACCTGGTTGATTTGTCACAAGTGTGGGGTCATGTGTATACGGTGGATTTAATGGACCTATTTAACCGTATAATTAGAATTTAGCGCCTGCGGCGACAGTAAAGTCCTGCGTGTTTGTCCCTGTGCTTTTCAGCACCACGGGCAGTGGACAGCGCCGGTCCTCAGTGACACCTTTATCTGCAGCTCTGCACGGTTGTTGTTGTCGTGTATTTTGAGCATGGTACATATCAGTCTGTGTGTTTGATCCGCTGTCCTTCCGTGAGTCGTGCTTATTTCGAAAAGATGGCCCGTTTGCTGCAGGACAGGCAATTTCAAATAGTCCACTTTAAAGATTACTTAGCTCATATTTCAGTTAAAACCTGATTCTAAACGTGATCTTTTGCTTTTATAGGGACTTATTTGTTTAAAAAAAACATTTTTTAGAGATTTAAACCACTCTGTAGGAAAGACATGGCTCAGATTAAGCTGGGTGACACTGTTGGACACAACTGTCATTGTCTGTAGTCCAGAAACGTTTTGACACCTGCAGCATCCATACTATAAATGAACCACCACCACGTCACATCTAGATACGGCTTTGTGGGCCTTCAAATAAGTGTAATTTCAAATTTTCTTGTGAAAGCAGAAATAATCTTTTTTTTTTTATTTATTCCCCCTGCTGGAAAAATCAATTGGGGGGTGGTCAAGTTATGGTCAAGAAGAAGAATGGTCTCTTAAACAGAAAGCATATCACACAGTCTAATTGTAAATTTCTATGTGATGATGCAAAAAAAAAAAAAAAAAGAAATGTTACAGCATCACTGATTCACACATGACACCACAACTAGAGATTTTCATGAAGCAAAGTAATCTGCCTTTAGATTACTTCACTATGAAAGCCAGAGCATATCAATATACCTGTAGGAAGAGGTTGGTGGGTTTCATGGCATCACAATGTAGGATGTGTCCCCATTGATTGAGCTGACGTGCCCTCTTGTGGCTGAATGTATGCATGCATGTTTGTACAGTGATGGTACATGCTGCATGTATACAGGTTTAGGTTTGTGTCAGTTACAGTTACATACATTTACATGAAATTGATTACATTTTAACAGTGTAGTAGCTGTAATGAGCTACAGTTATTAACAAAAACAGAGTAATCAGATTAAAGATGCTTTTGAGGGTGTTTGTTACATTAGGCCTCCTTTTAAAACCATGATGGGAAGGTGAAAATGTGACATTGAGGACACAGTACAAATACAAATCTGTACATTTCATAAGGAAAGTAATTCACAGGTAATCAGAAGTAATCAGGTATGGAAATCCAGGATGCCATAGGATGGGAATGTTGGATCAACCATGTTTATGTAAATTATATTTAATGCTACAAAAATGGTTCAGTCTGTGAAGATATATTTAACATGTTTTGTTTTGTTTTTCATGCTATATATATGTATATATATATATAAGCTATGGACATGAATTATGGGATGTTTGACAACATGTACTTGACAAATTGCAAATTGCAAACCTTTTCAGGAAAAGGAGTGGATTGTGTCACACATATTTTGTGATTTCAAAGCCAAAACAGGTGGCATAATACAAAGTAGCACTTTTTGCAGGTCTGCAGACATTTTCCACATTACCTATCAAACAGTACTCTTCACAGTTACAAACTTACCCATTGTTGCAGGTTTTTTTTTCATTACATACTGTAGTGTGTATAGTAGTGGATATGTCTGAATGATCTAAAATGTATTATTTCTTTTGATCAAAAGGCATCCAACTGCTTTGGGGAAGTAGGAAATCCACTTCAAGGTTTTATCACAACACCAAATAACATGTCTTTCTTCCCTTACACACATACACACACACACACACACACACACACACACACATACACACACACACACACACACACACACACACACACACACACACACACACACAGAAGTAAAGGCACAGTGCAGGATAAGAATCTTAGAGGAGGTAACAGTGCATATTCATCATGGGACCATCAACTATTAGCTCACTGTTTTCAATCCTCATTGGCTGAACTATTAAAGTTACCCTGCATGCCCAAAGGCTGTATGGTTAACAAATGATCTGCTTCTCTTCTTCTTTTCTCTCACTCACCTGGGTTCACCTTATGGGTCTTTGTCATGATAACTGCACTCAGTTTGACTTCCCACTGAAGTGTTGTGGGTCACATGTATTTGATAAGATAAAACGCATCAGAAAAGCAGTGCCCCTTTTGAAAGCATCTTGTAACAGCAACATCCCAAGGCTGCTAATAAGTGTATTTTGTTATTCTGAAGATGCAGATTTCCAACGTGCTTATCTCCATGTCGGCCTGGCCATTCTTCTAATCTGTTTCTCCTATTTCACACAATGTCTTCCTCTATAGTCTTTGTGATGCAGGCCTCTTTTGAAATGTCATCACTGAACTGCTTCAGGTTATTAAAGACAGAACATCAAACATTACTCATGATATATCACAAACTATGGCCATTATAACTGCACTTGAGTCTTCCCAGTCACCTCTATCCAGTGGTAACATAAAACATGGTGTGTGTTGGTTTAAGTTTCAAGCGAATTGCAGAATTCATCACACAAGAATAATAAGAATGCCAAGAATAATACATGGAAAACGTATTCAATGAAGACTTTATTTCAATGAATCACTTCAAATACAGTGTAGGGAAATCACTTTTCCCCCAAATATTACGAAGAAATAATCGTCAGTAGTGATTGTACTTTGTGTCAAAGCCCCAACTATAATCAGAACTCAGTGGCTGACTGCAAACTGATATTATGGCACAAAAAAACATTCCCCTCACAGCAGTGGCATCCACTTCAATCCAAATGTATTTATAAAGCAACAGTTGACCAAGTTCTGTACAATCAAAATATACCATTATTCTCTGAAGACTACTAAAGGGTAAGCACATGCTGTTTTACGGCTGGCTGTTATTCTAACATACTAAAACCACAATATAAACCCAATGAATAATGTAAATTTGGGTTATCAAGTTAAGGTACCTATCATTCTGCCTGTCACAGCAAGCTTGAGTTGTATTTTCTCTTCTACAGTTACAGTATGTGTTTTACAGCGAGGAATGCATGACTATTGTAATTCTGAGATTGAGTTGAAGCTTGTTAGTTCAGCAGTTTACCCCCTATAGCTTATGCTCAGATAATCACTGTGATGATTCGATTGACTACAAATGTCTATCCATATGTGATCTGACGGTGTAGAGTTATTCATGAATACTGAGCAGTATTGCAAGTCGCTCTGTAGAGAATGGAGATTTTTTCCACTTTTCTCAATAGGCCTTAGTCTGACGCAGTGTAAGACCTTATTGCTATAGGGGCCACAGGCAAGATCAAAGCTGCCTATGGGTTATTAGGCTATTAGACTAACTTTATCTTAAGTGGATGCAGAGCAAATTACTCTGTTTTTTTTAAAGCCCCTGGCTTATTCTGCATGTATGCCTGATAAATGCAACACACTGTGTCTTTTCGGGGCCATTTTGTTCTTAATTTTTTATACATTTTGTCCACCGCCACCACCACAGCACATTTCTGACTCAGCTTACCCCACTAATTGATTTGTCACGGTAGATCCGATATCCTTTTTATGATAGTCAAACTTTAGTATGATAACCCCCCCCCTCCCCAACCAACCCAAATCCCTCTTTTATGGACATATCACATTTCCACATGTTCGTAGTCCACTGCACTGTTATAGGAGGAATTAAAATATACTGAGCCACATGCTGGGGGATAGTGCTCAGAATGAGACTGAGAAAGGACACTCTCCTGCATTAAAGTTGGTCTTATGACCCTTATGCCCCATCAAATTTAGGTGTTTTTTCCCCTCCACTTTACAGCAAACTAAAATCGGTCACAACAGTAGCACCGCCAAAACATCTGGCTTTGCTTATTCATATTTTCACACAGAAGGCTCCATTCATCATGAGGTTTTGACAATAATATTTTCTTGGTCATTTTCTATGTTTAGGCAATGATGCAGCAAGTATTGACAAGTTTTGGGGTTGAACAACTAATCACCTGCCAGAATATCAGCTCTGGTGAGACATCAGTTTGTCTTATCGAGGTCATGACCAACTAGTCATTTATGGAATGTAGGCTGAGGAGGCGTCTAAGCAGAATCAGCCAGTATATGGTCTTATTCCTGGGGGGGAAAGGGGGGGAAAATGTATCGGTCTATTAAACACGCCTAATTAACATAATTATCACAACTCTACAAGCTTCAGAAAAGTCAAATGATCCCTCATGTGGTTCTATGTGTCTATAATCGACCATTTGCACGGATGTGTTACACCGCCGTGTGGCTCGACCACGGGTCTGCGCAGCACCTATTGTTACATTTCGTGCAAATGTCAAAAAGAGCTTTTGCGTGGGGTGTGCTGGAACTCGTAGAAAACAAATAGATCCTCATCTCCACGCCGAGAATCCCCCGCATCCACGCCGCGTTTGTCTCCTGACCTCCATTGTGCTGTGCTGTCTGGTGGAACGAAAATCTTCCTGGAAATCTCTCCTTGACGCTCAGATTGTATGCGTTTGGTAATTCAAGAAGAAATAGCCACTTCCTCTTTGCAACGTTTCTACTGCGAACATTTGCCCTCTCAGTTTATAGTATAAAGAACACAACTCACACATGCCATGCATTTGCAAGGTGACACACCACAAAGCATTTCACAGCAATGCACTCAGCATGGGTGACTTGACTGGGACCTGAATCCCGCAGTGCTCTACTTTTACTTCTATAAATATTACAACTCTTGCAACAACAACAAATGGGGTATAGACTTCTAGACGTGGTGACCCCAATTTATATAATTTACAACATAATAATAGGCAATTAATAATTAATACTAGTATAATCGAAGAACTTCACGATGTCATACTTTATTTTTTATACACCTAACATGGGCCTTTTTGATTATTTCTAAAGTGCTATCTTTGTGATACTCTCACCTGTTGCAGCCTTTTGACCCGTTTCACCATAACTGTAAACTAAACTAAAACACCTGGGACGCACGACACAGTAATAAGGGCTCAGCATCTACGTAGACGTGCAGCCTAAATGCCTTCTCTCTGCTCCACAGGGAAATCACCACTCATGCGAGGAAAAATCCATAGTTTTCAACGAATATTTATTTATTTTAAAGTACATGTTTTGGGCCTAAAACAGCAACGACTAATGTTTGATAGTAATGCCACTAGTAATAATATGCTCTAACAAATATTTCATTAACAAGAATTCTTGTTTCTTAATGTGTTAAAATAAAGGAAATATTAAATATGTTATGTAAAATTGTCTGTGTGTGCACTTCTTCAAGGTATAAATGCTCTATAAGAATATTTGTATTTCAGTCAACTTGTTATTTCACTAATATACGATTTCAATTAAATAAGTATGTCAGTGTTTTTAACATTTCCAACATAGGGTAGTAATTTGTAATTTTTTATACTTTTTATAATCAAACTGTACTATTATTTTAGGTAATCCAGTACATCATTTAACTGTCTACCGCAGTGTCCAGGTTTCTCATCTACATAATGAGGAACAAAATACATATTTCAGCAGTGGCAGGAAGGTAAGTTATGTCTTCGCCCAGACATTAATTTAACTGTTATTATTAAAAGTTGTGCACTTGGTGCAAAGTTCCATGCGCAGTAGCAGAAGCTTGTGACACGACGAGCTGACCCCGTGAGGTCAATCCAGACAGAAGGGAGCTCCCGCTGTCCAATCACAGAGCTCCTCCAGACTCCGAACGTCCGGGTCTCTGACCAATCAGGCGGCGCAGCGCGGAGTCAGAGGGGACAGCGACCACAGATAAAATGTTTGACTTTCATCCATCCTCTCAAATCACCCTCTCAATCCTCGCAGGACTGTTAGCAAGCTGCACTTTGATTTAAACCCTCACCTCAGCGCACACCGGCCGCTGGACAGCAGTCAACAACACTTCTGAGGGGATTCAGCTTTTCTCTTGCTGAGGCAACCTGTTACACCGCATCTGCAGACACACACACAGAGAGAGAGTGAGAGAGAGAGAGAGAACTATTGCTATAAACAAAAAGGATATTGTGTGGGATTCAAAGCGACAAGCCAGAGGCAGCCTCGTTTAAACTGTTACCTGACAGAAAGTCAGGGATCATGACAGCGCTTGCAGGAGGTTTACCGAGAATGATGAGACCGACTCCTCACCAGAACTACCCGCGGGGAGGATACTCTCTGGAAGGTAAGAGGCTCAACACCAGTTGCTGCTCACAAGCTGCAGAGCATTCCCCTTTTTAGATAAGTTCTGCAAAGTTGGCACGCTCGGGTTCTGGAGCTCTTTAAACATGCAACACTACTATTAACGAATCATTTAATGTTGTTTAGTGTCGTTGGGGTGAGTTTTTACAAAACAGCAGAAAACTTATCCCGGGTTAATTTAACATTTCCAGTAGCAATCTTTTTAATTTGAATTATTTGGAATTGAATTATTTATGTATTTATTTTAATCCCAACGTGTCTCGTCGCATTGATCGGTTAAGACACGATTAACAGTTGCCAGAAAGAACATGATTTGGCTTTCTCGTGCCACCAGCAGAAATGTTCTACTTTTTTAAAGGACAATTAAAAGGGAAAAAATACAGTTTTTAAAGGCTCAATATGCAGTGTATATGACGAACAACGTGTTCATTTAGACAGCTTTACAGTGCAGTTAAGTCTTTCATTTTCCGTTTTTGATTGCACTTGAAGGGTATCTGCTCGTGGATAATACCCAGCAAAGTTTTATTTAATTTTTTTGCATTTCCTGACAAGTCAAAATATATGAATATATAAAACAAAAACAAGACACTGTTTAGTCTACAAGTTTTTGAGGATTCAACTAACTAAGTCCCGCGCGCTGCTGTCTAGTCTCCACTCCGTTGGGACAGGGTCGGGTCAACCAGCTCGGCGGTGTCTTCATAAACGGCAGACCTCTCCCCAACCACATCCGCCATAAAATCGTGGAGATGGCCCATCACGGTGTCCGGCCGTGCGTCATCTCCCGTCAGCTGCGTGTGTCCCACGGATGCGTCTCCAAAATCCTCTGCCGGTACCAGGAGACAGGCTCCATCAGGCCCGGGGCCATCGGAGGCAGCAAGCCAAAGGTGAGCGCGACGCGGCCGGCAAACCCGTGAACAGGCGAGACGTGGAGAAAGTGTTTTCAGAGATGAGTCAATCATTTATATTCAGTAACGGTGCGTTTTTAGCTCATAGGAAAAATTCCATTTTAAAAGGGTACAATCTCCACCGTTTGACTGTCACAGTTTACATCATCTACGAGTTCATAAAAACAAAACAAAGCTGATTCAAAGTCGTGGAGTTCAACGGGACCGTAAGATAAAAGATGTATTTTGGACATTTATTAGGTTACACCTTGAGCAAGTTTGACTTTAAATAATCTTGTGAATTACCGTGTCACGACTCCAAACTATTAAATTCAGCAAATCAACTTTTCTGTCTCGCCCAACGTAGGCCTTGAATCTAAAGGGGGAAAAAAGTGACAAACTCTTCACCTCTCCTTCCTCCCATCATAGCAAACCGCTTCTCCAGAGGTGGACAAGAAAATCGAAGAGTACAAGAGAGAAAACCCGGGCATGTTCAGCTGGGAAATCAGGGACAAGTTACTGAAAGACGGGATCTGCGACAGGAACAACGTTCCCTCAGGTGGGCGATAGTTTCCGGATGAAAATACCAGGATGAATGTGAAAATATGTGTCTTATATTTCACTAAAATAATATTTATTCCATATTAATTAGAAGCAAATTAAAACGATTGCCTATTTGGTGATTTGTCTTGTGTTGGCGTAAACATGTTTTTCATATTGCTTTGCATAAACATTCAGGACACTTTTGTCGGTTTTATGTAACACCTATTTGTCTAGATGCATTTATAACTTTTATTTAAATCGTTTCTTTTATTAAGTGAGCGCGATCAGTCGCGTCATGCGGTCTAAGTTCGGCGGAGTTGGTGATGATGAAGAGGAGGATGATGATGTGGTGAAGAGAGAGATGGAGGAAAACGAATCACGGACAAAACACAGCATCGATGGCATTCTGGGAGACAGATGTAAGTGCGGCATTATACTTTGACTTTACAAACCTAAACAAGTTGCAAACTAAAAGAACAAGAAGAAGAAGAAGATCCTGATCTGGTTGTGAACGGTTGCTTTTTCATTGACATCAATGTGGACAGAAATCTTTCATTAATAATAACAATCACCATCATCATAATAATAATAATTGTAGCAACGTTGTGAATATGATTAGTTTTTTAGTTAACCTGCGCAGGAAAGTTCCATACATTCAGGTTTCAGGTAGGCCTACTTGCGTTAAAGCGTCGAGGCTTCTGAGGTTAAACAAATGCGCAGAGACGTTTTTTGAAAAGTGGATAATCAAACATTTGTCTAACTTTCAAGCCTGAGAAACATTTTTTTTTTTTTTTACACACAATCGGAACACTTGAGGATGAACTTCAGGGGACAAAGAAGGGAGAGTCCATTGAGACTCACACCTCAGTTTGACGAGCACAAAAGCCAAACTCCAGTGAGCGGCTCAGTGGTGTACAAAAAGACGCCAGGGCCTTTCAAAACGGGGAAAGAAAGGGAGAAAAAAGTGCGCTGACAAAAGGCCGGGAGAAGACATTATGAACCCGCAATGAGCGATGAATTATTCAGGGACACCAATAGGCCCTATGCGACCTGGTTTATAGACTGCTCAAAAAGTGCCAATTTGGGGGCTTTTCCTTCTGTTTACAGTTTGTCATTCAGAAAGAAAAAGATACGGGGAAGAAAGCTCAGACTTTAGGCAAACACCTGTTGATTTACGACCTGTTGCCGCAAAAGAAAAGGTTGCTGTTGGAGACATAATGGAGTCTATAGTTAATTATTGATGACCTCTAGAAGCAGCGCCAGTGTTTTGCCGATATCATGCAATGATGCGCAGATGTATTCCTTGTAGTCATTGTTGTAGGTTTATTTAAATGTTGTTTCATTGTTCCATTTAAAAAGATAATTACGTATGGCCCGAAAAAATAAAATAAATGTTAAGTTAACGCATTTGGCAGGATGCAAAAGGCTCGTGATTTATTTATTTTTGTGCCTGAAATGTGTTAAATTCACAACAGGTCTTGCGTAATCAAAATTGAACGGTGCTGTTACTTGTGCGCACGGAGCTTTTGTCACAGTCTTTGCGCAGTGAGCGTGACGCCTTCAGCCAGTGAGCGCGGGGAAACCCTTCTCTCCACTAGATTAAATCCAAACCTTTATTTCTCTCCACTTTCATCTCAGACAAAGTCCGCCCCTTTCCTTTCCGCCTAGGGCGCACACATTCATGCAATATCTCTGGGCACTTCCCCGTCCCTCTCTGCCAGGCGAGACGCATCCCTAAAAACTAATTTCTGCGAAAAAGAATCATACAAGTAACTATAGTTTTAGGAAATTCTGAGATTAATCGATAAATAAGAATGCATCCTTGCTTCTTAAATTAATCTGATTATCACTTTTTTGTTGACTGTTCTTTTTAAACTGTTTTTTGTTTAATAAGATAAACGTTGAGGAGTGTGTTTGATACAACTCCCAGAAATCATGTGATGAGGGAATCGTTTTACTTATTTATATATCTGTAATTTTAGGCTGGTATGATTTTTTTTGAAAGAAAACAACTAACATTAGCTATTTTACATCAAATAGGTGACTTCCTACATGCAAACAGCTCTAAGGCACTTTCTCCCCATTGATATACAGAACAGCACTATTTCATTCTTGTGTCTCTTTGTGGAAGTGGTTGTTGTTTTTCTCTTTTATAGCTCTTCATTAGAATGTGAAAAGGGTGGTTTGGGGACTGAGAGAGTGTCTTCTGGCCAAATATTGATTAAGTAGGTGTTTGCAGAGGCTATTGTTGTGGTGGAGAGAGGCCTGTTGCTCTCTGCCCCTTTCTCCTCTACCACTATTGTTGGCTTTCCTTAAGTGCTAAGATCAAAGCTGACTCATTTAGATTTATTTGTCTGGGAAAAGGATTGCTAAGGTTTGTGGGATAAAGTATACTGTGTAGGCCCGGGTCTGCATGGCATTAGCAAGTGGCTGGAACAGTGTGGGAAAAGGATGTTTGCTGAGATGAATCTGATACTTAGATGTTTACATCTCCTTTAACTGTTGACTTATGGAGGTGGAATTTATTCCAGCGTGCATGCAGACACGCCTGGTTGAGCTGCAACTTGAGATATGTTTGAAATAATTTGTTTGTGCCATTTATCACATTTGCACATTAAAGCAGGAGTACATCCAACTGAGTTTATCTCTGGTATTGAATAATATGCCAAGAATTAGTTTTTGCCGTGAATGGTGCTGAATTAATTGATAGCATCCTTTCCTCTATTTATTATTGTTAGCACTTTAGCCTCATTTAACTAATTAAAGTAACCAAAGTCATGAAAGAGGAGTGGCCACTCTTGCAGGATCCATTTATGGCAGTGGGGGTGCGAGGGAGAAAGAAGAAGAAGAAAAAGTAAGCTCAGAAATACAAACAGTCAAAGGGATAACTTTTCTTTAAAGGGAATCCTGCAGTGCCAAATTGAATGAGCCCAGTTCTTTCAAATCTGCCATGGTGAACGCAGTCAACATGTAATAATTGGTTTCATTGAGGTGCATTCCAACAATCTGCTGCCATTCTCCTGCCTCTATTGTCCGGAGGCAGGCAAATAGCCAGAGGGACAGGAGGAATCAAGTGCTGACAAAACATGAAAGATTTAGCTGCTTTTGTCAAAGGAGCTGAGTAGGACTTTGTTTGTGTAAATAAACTGGGTTACTGGCTCCCCATGACTTTGGCATGGATTTAGCGTGAGGGAAATTTAGAGAGTAAGGAGAGCAGAAAGATCATATTTGTGTTAGGGTGTTTACCATATTTTGAAGCGGTTAAAACGTGTATTTTGCTAAAATGCCATCGATGAGGAAACGATGTCGGTAGCAAGTTTCCACTAGCAGGTGACACATCAGAGCCATCTAATCCAATTTTCAAAATTCAAAACTCATATTCTCATGAGTCACCAGAGAATATAAACAGATACGTTTCTCTCGCACACAGGGGGCAAAAGAAACTGAGCCGCATGGCAATAACCCACAACTGTAAACAGAGGGAGAGATGTTGAATTTTGACAACTTGTGTCTTTGTTAAGGGTGTGTGCATTTCCACGGTGAGTGAGTTTAAGATTGGAGGTTTAGAGTGTCTACTAGTCAGACAGAAGGCCTCAATTCAACCAGAGGAATGTCTGCTACAGCCACATTTCCATTTTCCTCTCAGGGCTGGATAATGGAGAAATTTATATGAGGGCCTCACTCTATGTTTTCCTGTGTTAATAGTGCTTAGAATACTGGTTTAGACCAGTGGGCTGCTGGTGGAAAACAAACCACAAATCCCAAGATATTTCTGCCTCGAGGTATAGATAGATAGATAGATAGATAGATAGATAGATAGATAGATAGATAGATAGATAGATAGATAGATAGATAGATAGATAGATAGATAGATAGA
>JAVQJD010078478.1:0-12250 GCA_036023655.1 Nannoperca australis
CTTTACATAAAATGCATAGAACCATGATCGAAAACAACAAGATGTCTCATCAAAATTGTAAGAGATGAGTAAGTAAGCTATAAGTAAGGAAATCGCTGCCAATGGCAGAATCAAAAAGAGCATTAAATCTAAGAAAAGTATTTGCATTGCACCCTCAGGTGTTATCAGGGGAACTGAGTTATGGTTTGAAAAAAACTTCTGATTTTAATTGTAAAACCATTCAGTTCTCTGCATTCATGCCACGCTGCGCCACATTGGCAGAAACAATCCATATATATATATATCTTTCTGCAAACTGTGATCGATTAAACAGGATGTGCACTTAAGAAGATCAGGTGACTGTGGGTTTACTAATGCTGGCTGTACAGTGTGTTTTGCTTATTGTCTACCACAAGACCAAAATTTAACCTTCTGTGGCACTCAGCCCAAAGTCCATTTGTTTCTACTGGAGACCTAAATCTATAATTAAGTATTTCAGGGCATTTTAGATCTTTGTTAGACACAGCAGACAGTAGAAAGCTGAGCAGGAGGATTTATGCCGGATTGACTCTAAGGTGCCAAAGTTCTGGTAACACAGGAACATGTCACCCTGAGCAACATCTTATTGGTCTGTTTTTAAAATAGTATTTGGACAACAATGGAGCTATATGGCACACAGAGGAATACAGTATAGCTTGGCAACACTTGTAAGTAGGATCAGTTCATTGTTGGTCGCCAGATTAATTGACAGAAAGAAAACACCAACTGTATGCTTTACCACTAATATAAATGCATCTCAGCTTGCATTTCCTCCTTTTCATTTATTAAACGATAACAATTGTGTAGAACATGATTCCGCAGTGATAGCTAACTACAGCTCACAAGTAAAACCAACTCTCCCACATACACATACACAAATAACAAGTACTCCTTACAGGGTGCATGCTGTAGTTCACCAGCTGTTCCGGGAGGCGCAGAGAATGTAGTTTGACATCAAGAGTCCCATTAGCATAGAAAGCAAAGTTGTTGAGGTCGACGACAAACCGTGTTTCATTCTGAGAAGAAGAACAAATACAAACTGGGAGACTTGTGCAGTTATGGCCCAACTGGTCAGTCATTGAACAGTTACAGCTAAAGTTCACAAGCACATACGCTGCTATTGCTGTTATTATCATTATCATTATCATCATCATAAGTCACATTTGATTACTTTTCCAAACAATTTTTACATTGTCACAACAACACGACATGACGATCATCGTCTGTCGAAGCTAATTAAAGCATACTAGCTAGCTAATGCAATGCCGTCTGAATGACTAACCTGCGTAACTCTAACGTTACGTTAGCTTCCAAGCTAATACAACTCCAGTTTTTAGATACTTGCCTTACCTGAAGGGTGAGCTTGTGTATCCTTGCCTTGCACCCAACCAGCAGTAGTAGGAGTAAATATCCAGCCACGACACAATATCTATGTACTACAGCCATCACCAGGCAGTGACCAATTTGCTAACGGTAACTAATGGCTGGCTAATGTTAGCGAGCGACAATCTTCCCAGATGGCTAAATAGCAAGCTAGCTAGTAGTCTTAACAGTACCCGAGGTGGGTTACGGTGAAGTTAATCTGTAAATTCAGTGTTTCTGTTTTTTAATTAAGTCGCATATTATCTAATTATGACAAGTTATGTTATGTTTTCCGATTCTTTTGTGCTTTCATCGCGTAAGGAAACAGATAGCTTGTGGGTGGCAAACTCTCGCTTCCTGGTGTTAAATCACGAACAAAACATTGAGCAAGGTGCAGACAACAACGTCAGCCTCCGTAGGCTTACATCCGGTACACTGCAATACATATGATTCAGAAGGCAATGCCGTGCAGATAAAAAAAAAAGGAACGCAGGAAAAATGTGAGTTATGAAAGCTCTCTACGTGAACAATCCGCAATCGTGTGATTTTTTTTTTTCAATCGACTTTTTGACCCACACAGTCCTGACTAGACCTTGTAATAGTTGTCCTGGATTTGGTCACGTGGTTCAGCTTTTTGACAAGGCGCTTCCGGCTGAAAGTGTTCATGTGAAAGAGGGATGACCCTCCACGTCAGATGAAATCTCCTGATTGGCATGTATGCAAATATGATATTTAAAATGTTTGACACGTGGAACTAAAGTTATTCTGCATTAAACGTTCTTTAATTTTTCATGAAAGAAATATACAGATAATTTAAAAAAAAAGTAAATATTCCCATTTGTATGCCAAACATCACATTGTTGTTGTTTTGGTTGTATTGTTTTGTACTAAAAGGCCCAATAAATACTACCAGCCATAGTGAATTTAAAAAAAAAAAATGTTTTTCTTATTTATACCTGCATTTGCCGATTTTAAACAAGCTTTAAACACATGCCATATTACAGTACCACTGTGGCAAACCTTTTAGCAAATGACATGGGGCTACAATAGCATTGTTTCTATGTCTGGCCACCTAATGAATATAAGTCTATCCACTCTATTTTTGCTCTGTTTTGGTCTTCACCAACACTTAAGCAAAATGTAGCCTTTGGTTCTTAAGCTGCTAAATATTCCTATATGTTCAGCTAGCTGCTAATTTTGTCTGCCAGGTAGTTTTTAGATCTTTAGGCCATAAAATAAAAACAATGAGCTCAAAGAGGCTGAAACGGGAAAAGCAGAGTCTGTATAAATTTCTTTGATTAAAGACAAAACCTTGCTGATCAGTGCCAACAAATGGCAATTGCATGATAATAATGACTTTACCATATGGAAAGTGTAAAACTAATATAAAAAAAAGACCTTTTTCACAGCTGACATTTGACTTGTCAAAGACAAGTGTAACTAATAATAATAATAAAAAAAATAATAAAGTTGTTTCATTGCATTTCTGGGGCAGAGCCAAAAAATTATCTTCTTTATGTCTTCAGAAATCAAGAAACATTATGTCAAGAAACCCCTCTGTATAGGCTATTCAGCTTGACGCAGACAATGCACTTTCAAGTTAAGCATCAGGAACTTTTGGTTTCAAGATTTAATGAGGTGTAAAACCATTCAACATCAGAATCAATTACTGTGTATTTATGTTCATATTAATTGATACACCAGAGGTGCCTTGGATGTTGGGTGCCACGATAACACTTTTACCCTGGGCACAAACTGTAGAACCAGCAGCAGGAGTCACACCAGAAGAGGAGGTGGAGGAGGAAGGTGGAGGAAGGGGGTTTGATGATCCCCCTGGTGATGAAAAAGAAAAACAAACACTTTGACTCATAGATCAGCCTGGGAGAAACTGCAAAATAAGGTTAAAGCGCTTCCTAACATCTTGAAACTCATGATCAACCCCACCTGCATATGTTTTCTGTAACTTCTCCGCAGCGTTGTTGTGGTTCATCCTCTTCAGGATTTCAACCGTCATGTTCACAGCTGATTCCTCACCATAGCTGTCTATCATCTTACCGACCGTGTCCTGCCGGTCTGCATTCTCTAGATAGCCCTTACGAATGGGCTGACATCCGTCCAGCACTGGCTGAGTGAGGTTCCAACGAAACCTCTTGAACTCATCGGCACCCAGCTCATCCAGAGTGTCTAAGATCAGAAGTGGAACCTGCATTTCTGATCACTGAAAAGAGGAAGAATAAGCTTTCATTTTGCTAATTAGCTTGCAACTTGTTGAATGTTGATACACTTTTTATGTTTAGTTGAAGGTCCAGTCCAATCCAGTATAAAAGTTATTTTTCTTTTCATCTGCATTCTCATGGAGGAAGTAAAGAAAATTTTTTTTTCGGTCTGGCCAGATTTAAAACATCTTTTGTTTTTGATTGTTAGATGCTTGCAATGAATTTGCACATAAATATTTCAAAGATGTTTTGTGCGAACTGCCAGACACCATCATTTTAGGGTTTCAGTTGTACCTGAATTATTTTTTACAACAGAGCATTCTTTTTGAGGGTGCAATCTATCAATCCTCATGTTTCCTCTCTTTATCTTTGCTTTCAACTACAAGCGCAAAAATGCAAAAAATAACCACAAACATTTTTACATTTTGTCTACATATATTCATTATATGGACATCACTGTAGAATAGTTCATTATCTGCTTGTTATGTTAGAGATTTAGTGTCAAAGGTCTGACAGATCAGCGTTTTAAAATACTCATCTCCAGCTTTAGAAACACATAAAAGAAAACTTGAATATCAGTGTCTTTAGGATCAGAAAAAAACACAAAATACAACAAGCTATCCTAATGAGTAATATTAGTTAAAATAAGACTATATGTCTTACCGTAGTGGCTCCAGTAATTAGACAGTGTTGTCCTGACAGAAGTTAATCTGCTGAAAATGCAGCAACATTGTGTGGTGATAGACTACTTTTAGTTTCTAACTTAGACTGCTGAATAAGACGTTTGACCACTGCAAACCACAAGCACAAGATCATGTTACAGAGAACAAGGTTGACTGAAGGACTGAGTTCAATAGTTCCCCTATTAAAACTCACGTGTGAAAGCTAGACAAAGCACATATGCTAACCACGATGAGACATTTCCCACAAGAACACATTTTCATCTGACTGTCTCTCTTGTATACATGATTCAAGGTTTTCCAGGCAAATCCACTGAAGTTGACCAGCTGCTCAAGTTGTTTATCCCTCTCTGTCCATTGTAGAGGTTTTCAAAGTTATATAGACTTTATTCAACAGATATTGCTTGTAGAAGAGAATATTTTGAGAACGATGAGAGCTAAGGGTCCCGTAGAGTGCTCACACATTAGCAGGCTACAAAGACTGCTGTCTTTTAAAATATTAATCTCCACGAGGTTCTATAAAGAAGCACACAGGAGAAATAAAGAGTTCAAAGATAATACGTTTGCAGATGTTTTTTTGTTAGGGAAAAAAAGTCAGATAGAAAATAATAACTTAAAGCTAACAAGAGTCCTCGTCCCTCTGGGTTAGTGCATAACAGCAAAATGGGATAGGACATGTAGTGGCTGAATCAAAAGTCCATTCAAAATGTCAGATGTAGCAGGTCACAATAACTGGACGGACAACATAATTTATGAGCCCCTGAAACTATCGGTAATCATACTTTAAGCCTCATTCATCTTCACATTTACTCCTTTCCCGGTTGCTTAACTAAACATATCTGATATCAGTTTAACAGTTTTTAAAGAATCATACAGTATGATTCTCACATAAGTTCCCCTTAAAATCTTTCATTTGTTTTCAGATACAGTGGCTCCACACTGAGGACTTGTCTGTCTTAATCCTCCTCTGAAAAATGAGAACTGGAGGTTTGATACAATAGCACAGAAATCTCAAGGGCCAAGAGTGATGGCACTTCCATGTGGCCCCAGCGCCACCTGCTGACTGTCAGCCTTTGCACAGGATTTAACTCTAACGTATTACAATTTCACACATTTTTTATTCAGAGCCCCCTCTAGTAAACTCTGTGGGAGCAAAGAGTACGATAAAAATATCAAAAGTATCGTTAAAGTAGTGTTAAAAAGAGAAAAGGCTGCACTGCTTGTTTTGCTGTTGTTAATTTCGACTAGTTATTATTTTTTATTATTAAAATGAGGATACTTGGTCCAAAAACAGCATTTAAAAGCAACATTTATATTCTGCCAGATCTGGTGTCAAATCACTGTAATGGTTATGGGCTACCTTAGACTTCAAGTTGCTCTTTGAGACTTACAAACAGCGTCAGGTGTGAATGGCAGCCCAGCTCATAAGTTGCCATGTATGCAGTTCATAAATAAACACAATTATTATATTAAAAACTATTTATAAGCATTCATAATCATCATGCATACCTTTAATACATGGTTTATAACACACTGCCATGTAGTTGTAAGCAAATATAACTGTTTATTAATCAACTATAACTCTTCCTGAGGGCCCCCATAAGTAGAAGCTGGTGAATAAACTGTAAATTAATGACAATGTAATACAGTTGTAAAACAATAAAATATATATTCATATGAGAATGTATAACAAAGATTGTACTTTAATAAACACTAAAAATGTCCATATATTTATATTATAGACTTACCAAAAAGTATTATTGTAAGGCTATGAGAACATATTTGCTTCTGAATGGCTGGCAGATGTTCTTTTCACATGTGTTACAACAGAGGTTTCCATTTTACTGGGAATATGTAATCTTACTTAGTGAACTACAGTAAAACAAATACCATGTGTGTTCCCTTCTAGTTATCCTGGTGATTGTGTTCCATGACTTTATTTATTGATGGTTATGTTCCATGATCCAGAGGTGCCACTGGTGACTGTCGGAGCGATGATCACACTTCCTTGCTGAGCCAACATTGTGGCAGCAGAGGAGGAGGTGGTGGGCGTAGCTGGTTTTCCCTCTGTAGATGAAAAGATACAGATGCAGAGAATCAGTATAGACACATACAACTGACTAAAATTGACCTTGAAACTGATTTTGCTTACTTCTTTTATCATCCACTGCACCTGCGTATGTGTCCTGTAACCTCACTGCAGCGTCGTTGAAGTTCATCTTCCTCAGAATCACAACAGTGACGTTCACAGCCAACTCTTCACCGTAGCTCTCTATCATCCTGCTCACAGTTTGCGTCCGGGATGCCGTCTCCAGGCGGGACTGAGGAATTGGTTTGCATCTGTCCGAGATGTTCATCGAGAGGTACCACTTAAAAGTTTTGAGGTCATCCTCGAGCAGCTCTTCCAGAATATCAAGGAGAAGCTGTGGAACCAGCATGTCTGCTTACTGAACAGGGAGAAGAAGATTAGCCTTATTTGCTTTTACCAAATGTTAGATGAGAAGACCAATTCCACTGTTCTGTCCTATGTGTACCTTTACAGGGGGTACCTTATGCACTTATATAAAATTTTATTATATGAAGTGATTTATTTTATAATTATTTGTTTGGTCTATATATGTCCCAAATTAGAAATACCTACACGTCACGATTTCCCAGAGCCCACCTTGATATATTTTATTTGCTTGTCCAAACAATGGTCCAAACCTGAAAATATCAAATTCACTATCACAGAAGAAAACCTGCAATATTACTTTCCAAACAGACTCCAGGAAGTCACTGGTGTTAATCAACAATTTCATGTCAGATTTAGGATTCATCAAAGGGGCACCCCACTCATGTAACCAGTTTAGTCACCATGAGCAGTACAATTCAGCCTGTGGAAGGTTTCAGCTGTGTGCTCTGCTGTGTATCAGGGTTATCTTGGACTGGGTTTGAGACTTATTCACAGAAAGCTTGCGTCACAAACTGGGGGCACGGAGTTGAAAGATGTGGGTGTTGAGCAACCAAAGAAAACACTACTGAGTTGCACTATGGGAAATGTAGGATTCGGTATTTGTGGAGTTGGACCTTCACTATGGACGAAGTGTAAGGATAGCTCAGCCTATGTCACATTTATTTGACAATTTTTCCAATAATATAATAAGTCCCATCATTTTACAGAATTACAGTACAATTGTTACACCTTAAATGTTGCTGTGATACAGTGCATGCAACACCTGCAGGTTAATGTGGAACAGAACATTTTGTGAGCTTGCCATCATAAAATCTATGGTGGTGCAGCACAATAAAATTAACTTTAAAGTCTAAGTTTAATATTTAGTTATTTAATTCTGACAAAACACAAATATGAACTAAAAACTAAAAAACGAATAAACACGTAAATAATGTTACGGTTTAAAAAAGCTGCATCTGAATCACATTTTACTTTACTACTTAATAATAAAACCAATGAAATGATCAAAATTGAAGCAGCAGGTGCAAAGACCACCTGACCTTTAGGCCTAAACCACTGGATCCCATAATGCAAGTTGATATCGTCTTTAACTAAGGGATTGACATCATCAGGATTCTTTTTTTCAAACTTTGGACCACAGAGACTTTATATCGCTACTCTCACATGCTGAAGGGTGCCTAATTAGAAAGTGATTACCAGAAATCCTTTAAAACATTCAAACAAATGGACTGAAAAATCACTCTTTTGGCGTTGCAATCACAAAATGAATGATGAATTATATAAATAAATAAATCTGAATAATAATATCACTGCAGAAAGAACGACAGGCCTACGTAGCTTGAGTCGTTTGATGAGTGTGGAACCAGAACACCACAACCAAAGAGCTACAATAGCCTTTTAATAAGCGCTATGATCCAAAAGGACTTACCGTGTGAGCAGCCTACAGATATACACCCAAGATAATGTACAGAAAATGGCGCAAATTATTGCTTTCGGTTTCAACCGATCTAACAGGAAGTTTTACAGTGGGTAGAGCGCAGCAGCAGGCATGACTGAGAGCTGACAAACAAAGCATGATCCGGTGCAAGTGTGTAGTGATGTAATTGCGATTCCCTTCAGGGACGCGAATCCTTCGATTCAGTTCACTTTAAAGATTCGTTCATTGATTCGTATACCGGTTCGTGAACGACATGTTGATTTGGACGTTCGCGAACGAATAGGTGACTGGCCTGAGTCAGTCAGGGGGGATAAAATTGGGCCAAACCATTAGAGGAAGGGGTGACCAAACGTGTTCAATGTATAAGCATGGGCCTATGGAGGGTTGTAACCAGGGACAACACTGTAAAGGTTTTATTTTAGGCTAAAATAAAACCTTTACACGACTCTCCCACTTATGTAACAGCACAATGCACTTGGCAGGTACTGGACTGACTGATGTCAACAATGTAAACAAACATGGATGCGCCCTCACCCAATAATAAACTTGCAACAACTTTTATGTCCTTTAACAGTCCTAAACAACAAGACTTTATATTTGGACATTATATTGAAACAAGAATCGGAATTCATAACGTATCTCTCACTATAGTTTATTTCTACTCAGCTAGCCTTTATAAAAGGGATGGTTCACCCTAGATGAAAATGTTTTTTTTTTTATGTGTAAAGACAAACACGGGACGACAAACTTTATTATCGAAAACTCACAATATATAGTAAGCTAATATTAATAATTTTGAAGAGTGACTCAAGAAGCAAACGTTTGAAATCAGGTAAAGAATAAAAAAAAATCAAACGAAGGAACGAAAAAATCATAAAAACATTGTTTGTCTACTTCACGTATGTACATTGACAGCGAGATAATACTGGAGTCATATTCCTAGTATGTACACATACCTGGCCAATAAAGCTGATTCTGATTCTGATTAGTTCTGTCGGAAACAGTTCTGAACCGTTTCCGCCAGTTCTTTAGGTTCTTCATTCGCCAAAATCTTCTCTGTAGCTCCTGGCGGAAGGTGGCGACTCAAACAAACGAATAATTTTGCGTTCAAATAGAACGATTCGTTCGCGAAGGAACCATCACTACAACTTTGTGAAAGAGACCTACGGTGACAGTAGTTTGATTCTCTTCACGCATGAAAGACCACAAAATGGCAAGGAAAAGGAAACACTGGAGCGGGATTTTTAGTTTAGGATAAACAAAAGACAAGGAAATATCTCATAATCTCATCAATATTTATTTTCTCGCACTTAAGTTATTGAATTTTCAAACAAGTAATAGTTCCGAAATGGCATGTCTAGCTTCATTTCAAATTCTAAATTGATATAAAAGAAAAAAAGAAGAAAAACCTGCACAAAAAAAGGACGTAAAAGTATATTTTTTTACCACAAAAGAATAAGGAGAGGACGATACTTGCTTCAAACATGTGCTTCTGTCCTGATACAATGGAATTTTGTTTTTGGTGCTCACTGCATTGAAAATGTACATACAAATTCAGATATCTCAAAAACAAAAGCAAATAAAACTAGAAAACAAACAAACAAAACAGTGTTTCTTGCCAAAACTAAATCTCATTAGCTTTTAACAGAGCTTTCCACCACATCTCCCTGTCGTTGGAGAGCCTTTCCTGATTTTCCATGGAAGTTCAATATTCCTTTTAGCTTTTGTTTTTTATGTCCAGAGCAAAATATTTGCTACTGACATCCTATATTCCATTGTTAATATAAAAATATTGATTAAAGCAGCTTTAGGGAGATATATAAGATGGAAAAATATGAAGAGATGTGGATTTAACTAGACAGCAATGATACATGGGTGTTTTTAACAATATGGTGGAAGTGAAAACATTTAAATTTCAACAACAGTTGAATCATATTACAGTTATCATATTTATCATGTTGGGCCTACTGTGCTACCACATCTTTAAATCTACGGGTTTGTTTTCTCAGCAGCTCTACAGCAGCCCATCTGTGTGTAACTGCTCGCACACACACACACACACACACACACACACACACACACACACACAATGCACATGCTCGTTCTTGCCCTCTTTGCTGCAGCACTACACTGCATTAGTCTTGACCCTCCCTTCCTTCCTCTCTTGATATACCAACAGAGAACGCCCATGGTGGCTTTCAGAGGCCAAAGCAAAGGAATCGCCTGATCATCAGCTTCAGACACACACAAGCAGAACACACACCAAAAAAAGCACATACATAGACACCATCACTCCCATAAAACCAGAAGTACCCTGTGTTTTCTCAGAAGTCTCAGGCTTTGTAACTGCCAGCATCACACAGTCAGTAACTGGTGTTTGAGAGAGGTGTCATATTTTGAGCCAGGGCAACTGATGAAGGATGTGTGCATCTAATTGGCCAATCACGCTTCTGCTGTTCTGCCTGGTCGGCTCAGGTGAGTGAAATTATCAATGAATTCTATGGGCTCGTCAATTAAACCATGTGTAGAAAAGATCACAAAGGGAAATACATACTACGAGGGCATTTAATCAGTAGTACAGTACAGTAGAGTATGTTTGTGTGCCATAACAGGTGAATTATAATGAAATAATTGGTGCAATGTAACTAAGTCAATTTAATGTACTTAAATACGATTTTATGGTATTTGTACTTTAATTAGTATTTATGTAGTATTTCCATTATATGCCACTTCAAATGCTATCTCTATTAAACTATTTTTCATAGGTAATTATCATACTTTTTACTGCATTTATTAGTTACTTATAACTTATCTATAACTATACAAATATACACAGATCAGTCACAACATTAAGACCTCTGAGAGGTGAAGTGAGGAACATTAATATTTGTGTGAAATATTAAGCAGCAAGTGAACAGATGATGTGTTGGAAGCAGAAAAAATGGGAAAGCTTAAGGATGTGTTAAATGACTTTAAGAAGGGCCAAATTGTGATGGCTAGATGACTGGGTCAGCATCTCCAAAACTGCAGCTCTTGTGGGAGTTCCAGGTCTGCAGTGGTCAGTGCCTGACAAAGGTGGTACAAGGAAGGAAAACCGGTAAACCGGCGACAGGGTTATGGGCGGTCAAGGCTCATTGTTGGCGTGGGAAGCGAAGCCTGGCCTGTGTGGTCTGATCCAACAGAAGAGTTACTGTAGGTCAAACTGATGAAAAAGTTCTGGTTCAGACAGAAAGGTGTCAGAACAAACAGTGCATCACAGTTGGTTGCGTATGGGGCTACGTAGCTGCAGAGCGGTCAGGGTCATGCTGACCCCTGTCCATCACCAAAAGCGCCTACAATGAGCATGTAAACATCATGACTGAACCACTGAGCAATGGAATTCACATCACGTGGATGGCCAGGTGCGTGTGGGTTGCTCACCAGGTGAAGACATGGCATCAGGATGCACTATGGGAATAAGGCAAGCCGGTGGAGGCAGTGTGATGCTTTGGACAATGTACTGCTGGGAAACCTTGAGTCCTGCCATTCATGTGGATGTTACTTTGACACAAACTACCTTCCTAAACATTGTTGCAGACCAAGTACATATCTTAATGGAAACAGTATTCCCTAATGGCAGTGGCTTCTTTCTGCAGAATAATGCACCCTGCCACCCGGCAAACATTGTCCAGGGATGGTTTGAGGAACACGACAATGAGTTCAAGGTTTTGACTTCACCTCCAAATTCCACAGATTTCAATCCAATGGAGCATCTGTGGGATGTGCTGGACAAACAAGTCTGATCCATGGAGGCCCCACCTCGCAACTTACATGACTTAAAGGATCTGCTGCTAACGTCTTGTTGTCAGACACCACAGCACAGCTTCAGAGGTCTACTGGAGTCCAGATACCACAGCGCACCTTCAGAGGTCTAGTGGAGTCCAGATACCACAGCGCACCTTCAGAGGTCTAGTGGAGTCAAGACACCACAGCGCACCTTCAGAGGTCTAGTGGAGTCAAGACACCACAGCGCACCTTCAGAGGTCTAGTGGAGTCAAGACACCACAGCGCACCTTCAGAGGTCTACTGGAGTCCAGACACC
>JAVQJD010078480.1:0-15431 GCA_036023655.1 Nannoperca australis
TATATATATATATATATATATATATATATTTATTTATATATAGAGATTTTTCATATACTTCCCACTAGCATTTGTACTACAATAATGAAAAAGAAAAACATTTACATATATGTCAATCCATTTTTTCTTTTTATATTACAAATGTATTTTCATAAAAATATATCTCTGTACAAAAAAAGTTTTTTATTCGTAACATATTCTCTTTTCTTAGAGACACTTTCCCACCACAGTTGCTCTCTGTAGTCACACCCAGTCTGCTCAAGTCCATGTTTGTCCATTTCTTTACAGGTAACCCTTTTGGTGTACAGCAAGACAGTGTCTTTTACTGTTTTGTTGTTTTGTTGAGGCGTTCAAGGGCTGCATTGATCTCGCTTAGGCGCTATGGGCTGTTATGAGTTTTAGTCTCATTTAGAGGGTAGTTGGGATATCTACTGGGCTGGCATGATTGTTAATGTTAAGAAAAAGAAGGGAATAAAAGAAAGCATGGGACCTTGGAATAGTTTTGTGGCCATGACAAACATACAGGAATGCAAAGTCTGTGGTAATTAAAGCAGCGCTCTGTAAATATTTTGCTATATTATATTCTTGATAAATTGGACATTCTGTTTTTATTCTAAGGATTTACACAGTGCGACAACATAGATTTTTGTCCATTACTGCACACAAACAGAAGAGCAGTTGTGGGATTGCAGATATTGAACACAGTATAGACAGATAAATTCTGATGCACTCAGTGAAATAAAATACATTCAGTCATTTTTCAGTAATAACTTCACTGATCTGATTCCAAATCATGGAGCTACCCATCCACTCTTATCTCCATTTATAGAATAAAATGTATCTTATATTTTCAAAATACATCTTTCATTCTGCCCCCGTGCTTGAGTCAACTAGACACACCGAAATGAGCTGAATAGTGATGGCAAATTGCATGGAATGGGCCTGACAAACACAGCAGTAAATGTGACTTTGTCATAGCCGTCAGTATGCGGTGACAATGAAAGATGGGAGATTATAAATGATAGTTGATAGTTGAATATGTCACACAGCATGACTGATGGATTGCTTGGTTTTTCAATACATGTACGCTGCAGCCTGTGCAGAAAAGTGAGAGCTCCAGCTGCAGAAAGAAATGGGATCTTTTGGTCTAGTCCCTGACTGTCAGGAAATTCAGTGAACCTGATGTGGAACTCAAAGAACATACTGTAGCGGCAGTGTGTTTCATTATAGAAGAGATGGTGAGCAGGAGAGGACTCAGTGCTGTGTCTGGCTGATAACGAAAATGAACCTGTGGATGAACAGAGTTTCTGTCTTAAAATATGCAAAGAGAACCAGGAAGTAGCCAGCTGCTATTAAGAAAGACTCTCTTCAAACTTCCAGAACTCCCTGATCTACACTTTCATACAGCTGTGCTGCACTTTCTTTGAGAACTTTCTGGACTAGCCCAGATGGGTTAAAAAGAAAATATTTCTATAGATGTAGTGACCAACAGGTAAAAACTCCCTTTTTAAATGTCTAGTTCCCCATTAAAATCTTTTCTTACTCGTGGAACTAAATGAAGCACGATGAGAACTGATTGAAACCATTTATCTTAATTCAAGGTTATTTTGCCTAATTCTAATATGGTTGAATAAAAAAAATAAAAACTTTCTTTGGTTGAAAAGGTAACTTTTTAAACTCTCAAAAACACGCACAACAAGTACATAAAATCCAAGACATTAATCCCTGCACACCAAAATACAGTACTAATGAGCTCCTCACAAACATTAATGGTTTGTCTGATAAGATAACAAGTTCAGTTCTTTCCTGTAAGATCAAAATCACAGATGCAAAGAGCTCCCAGTTTCAGCAGGTGTGTGTCTGGGTTATACTATACAGGGAGATAATAACAAGGACTTTACTGAAAACCAGAAAAAAGAGCTCTAATTTCATATCTGACATAAAACCATTATAATCCCCTCAATCTTAGTAAAGAAATAATGCTATTTGGAATTCCTGACCACAAAATTAGAGACACTCAGGCTGGTTCATCATATCATGGGGTTGTACCAAGGCACTAAAATGAACGTAAAGTGCTTATTGGAGACTGGAGGTGTTACAAAAACATGGAAACGGTATGAGTCCGGCCTTTTAAAACTACTTCTAAATTTGTCTAGACTGAGCCCTTGTTGACAAAAACAATCATAGTTTTGTAAGCTTAATGTTTGTCCAAATCTACAGTCTAAATCCAGATGAAAAGAATCAGCTGCATCTGGAGTGGGGGCATCATATGCTACTTGTTTAATACTCAGTGCAGCTTAATAAAGTGTTGTGTAATGTGTGTTAAAGGTTGCAATGGGAGGAATGAATGGAGGGTAAAGACCACGTCAGAGTGGCCTTAACAGAAACTACCTGGAATGTAATGAAGCTATTGCCTCTGCGGAAATATTTGGAGCAATTTCAGAATAGAAAATAAATGAAATACACAATGGAACAGCCACACAAAACTATGAGAACTGAGGACCAATTCAAGATAATGCGAGTGCAACTGCTCCTCTCCCCCGTGAAATCTCCAGGGTAATTCAATCGTTTCCTTTTCCATCAATTCACAACCAGAGCAGGCAAGGGGCAATATTCTATCTGTACTGTCGAGATAAGCAAGAGCTTTAAAAGTAATAAAATTCTAAAAGCAATTACCGACCTACAGCGAAACTGATTGAAGGAACAATACAGTGATTGGTTTCAAAGGCCTGGATTTCTGAGAGAAATTATGTACTGTAGGTGATTTTAAAGACTATTAAAAAACCTGTGAGTATGGAGGTTGATTTTGACTGTGAAAGCCACTTTGTTTTTTGTGTTGGTGTGCATATATATATATATATATATATATATATATATATATATAAAGACACACACACAAACACACACACAAAACAAATCCATGCAGCTCAAATTTTCTTCCTAATTCCTAACACTGTTTTAGACTGCTTCTTTTGGAGTCAAACATTATGTAATTGAGGATCTGTCCTGCCAGTGATAATGGTAAGGTGAATTCAGGATCCGATATGGGTTTGACAATGAGGCAAGGCTAAATTAAAGCAAATTGCATGTCATGAATCAATTTGCTGTGGTGAAATTCAAGCACTATTCACCCCACTCAGCATCCACAGGATACAGCGATATGGGGATAGAAAGTGGTAAATAGCTGGAAGCAGAGTGTTTGAAATCCAGTAGGGTTCCTTCCTTCGACTCCACCGCTCAAACACAAATTACACACATCTACACACACATTGTAAGTGTCACAAAAGCATGAATGTTTTCAATCCTCTCTTCTCATCAGGCATGTCTGATGACAGCTCCCTCACACTTTCAAACAATATTTTCTGTATATCACTTTGAGCAGTGTTAGCATTAGAGGCATAAACATATCATATTTATCATTTCCAATTGAAAGAATGGGAGTAATCAGTATGCCAGCAAACTGCCCTGCTGTCGCGGCTCAGAGGAAGGCTTCTGCAACATTTTCATGACGAGCGGAGACAAAACGAACACTTGTACTTTTTTCAAATGGATGGAGCTGTCAGAAGTTAACTTGGAGGAAAAGACCTGAATGTAATCCCGGGGAACAAATCACTGACTCATCCATTCTTCAGACTCAAGCACCATCAAGTTAAACATTTTGAGGGGGTTCAAACATGACAACACTTTGATCTTTGTTTTCCTAAGGCCGAGTTTAGGGAGGGTTACCGTACTGCATCTTGATCTCAGAGAAACTACAGCACGCACCACCTTCAAGCTGTAGAACCATGTGAAGGTGGATCCGGGATTAAAAACAGTGGCAGGAAGGTCGGAGTCGATGCTTTCGTGAGGCAAATCTAAGGAGTACTGCCTCCTGTTTAACATTTGATTTAGTTACATCAGTTAGAGAGGTGGATGTGTATCTCCACATTTTCTTTTCAGTTTCACAGACACAGAACTGTAAAGTGACTACATATTAATTACTAAAACTAAGTGAAAGCAGATGAAAGTTTAACTACAAACTGGCACTGCCTTCTGTTTTAGTTTTAGTTTTAGTTATTTGTTCTGGGTAGCCTTTTATTTTATTAGTGTGTGTCCAGAGCATCCAGGTATTGTGATAATCCTAAACCAACCATGATTTCTTAAAATAGAATGGACTCAAATAAATGTGGAGAAATGTTACCATATTTTCGGTCACGTGTTTGGTGGAATCTTTGGGGCCAAAACAGACAGGAGATATTTTGGGTAGATTGCAGATGCAGCCACCTCTGATGTGTGCAGAAATACACACACATGCGCACACACACACACACACACACACACACACACACACACACACACACACACTCTCACACTCGCATATACACATAAATTCTCTCTCCAACCTCACTAAGTGCTTTTTTCAGCAGCCCTAGCTACTTTTTAACCCCTGCTCTGGACACAGCTGCCTCAGCCAGCAGAATTTCATCCCTGCTTCAAAAAAAAAAGAAAAAAGAGGACTGAGTCAAGCTCAGAAAGTAATGATAGAATGTGTCTCCAACATGGCCTTCAAAACTTACTGAAATTTTAATTCATCCTCAGCCAGAGACTCAGGGCCTCTGATGAAACCTTTCAACAGCCTCAGGAGCAGACGGTTGGAGGAAAAACAGGGTTCCCATTACTCATCACAGAAAGCAAGCAGCATATAAAAAAGAGCAAAAAAAACCCCAAACAAAACAGGGGAAACAGAGAGAAGAGTGAATCAAAACCGTCCAAATTGTCTCTCTCCGACTCACACAGGCCAACACGGGGCTGTCCGCCATACAGTTCACTTGCACAGAGACCTCTGTTAGCTACAGGTCAATTTCTTGAATTAAAGTTGACCATAAAATTCCCTTTGGGTTTAGGCCGAGGGCGGTGAGAAAAGTCATCACAGCTTTGCTTCCAGTGTGACTCCTGCCGGCTGCAGTTTCAGGAGGAAGTTTTTTCTCAAAATATGGAAAATGATCAAGAAACCATGTAAAGTTACAAAAAGCATTTTGTTGTTGGCATTTGTTACAGTCGTTGTCTTCACATGATTTCTTTTTTTTCTCGTCTCCGGCGGGTAAGAGCCTTTGCCACTGGAGATGTTTCTTGAATGTATTTCAGCAAATAAAATAATCTTTATCTTGCCCTCTGAACAGGGAACTATGGATGTCCTCTGCTGGCAGGCGGGCGAAGATGTGGTGCACTTCTCCTCCCCTAACTGAATCAAGGACGAATGCATGGATGTACGGAGTGATGGGTATGTCAAAAAATGCAAAAGGACAAGACATGGTAGGAGAAGAGCAAGACAAAGAGGAATTAAAAGAAAATACACAGAAAAGGAAACATAAAGAAAGATGGTTAAAAGGAAATAGAAAAGAAATAAGGGAAAACAATAACCGACAGCATGGAGATAACGATGAGGGAAATCACAGAGAAGATAAAAGCATTAATGTAATATTCTCAGTGTAAAAATTAAAATACATATATCTTTTTTCAATAAAGTATAAACAAACCAAATGAAATTCATTAATATGAGAGATACGGATCAAAGCAAATGCAGCAGGAAAAAAAATCCAATCACAGGTTTTTCTATCCTCAGAATATTCTAGATGGATGGTGGAAAAGGTTTAGCATGAAACTGGATTCTGAGAATATGTCTTGTTGCTTCTGCAGTTCTGATGCCTTGGATGTGTGATTAGCTAGCCACAAGGTGGTACCTTCATGTACCTTCAGAGAAATGTGAATCCAAGGTTGCCTGAAGCTCTAAGTCCTTACTTTATCAAAAGGCCAGATGACCTGGCGGTGCTGGATTCTTACCTCTGGAGGAAGCAGTTGCTATACAGCTGTGCACACTGTGCTGACTGTGAACTCTGTCTCATTGGCCATGATGTCAGTGGGCTGGATGTTGCGGTCATACATAGGGTTCTCGAACGTAGCCCGTCCATTAGTGTTCTCATGGCCCACGTAACCATTGAAGGGGACTTTAGGTCTTCTTCTGAAATGAAACAAATAAGGCATGTGTCATAATGTGGATTAGGGCTGCAACTAATGATTATTTTCATTATTGATTAATGTATTGATATTTTTTATTAATTGATTTAGTTTAAAAAATATCTGAAAATAGTGAAACACAAGTCAAAGTATTAAAGTCTTTACATTTATAGTTTTGTCTAACCAACAGTACACAACTCAAAAATACTACTCTTGAAATTATATTAAACAGCAAAAGATCAGCATATAATCATATTTGAGAAGCTGCTACTAGCAAATCATTGGCATTTTTGCTGATCCAATATCAATATATTATTTAGTCATTCATTCGTTCATTCATTCATTCTTTTCAAATTTAGTTGGAGAACAAATTCTTTGAGATGTTTTCCAGGGGATCCTCAGACACAAAATCATGGATATTAACAGACATTTTAACAAAAAATAAATATACAAATAATAGTAATGACAATAAATTTAATTAATTATTTGGCAGTCGGCTAATTGTTTCAACACTAATATGGATTTGGCTACACTGTTTTGTACTGGTACAGCATCGTTTTTTATTGTCACATCAGCACTGTGAGAATTCCATATAAGCAACAGTGTGAGAGAATACTGTACGAAGCAACCTACTTCTTCAGTGTGTCTCACTGGTACGAACCAGTTAGTTGTTGAGGCAGGGAGGAGTTTTCTTTTTATACCACATAATGTTTTTCTCATTTTGAGGTCAACATATGCTTAGTGAATTGAAAAAATCAATTTCAACTAAATGTATTTTGTAGGGTAAATGCTAATGTATCTTTCAAGAGAAATCAAGCAATATTCTTATCTGAATGCAGCTAACTTAGCAGAGGTGAATTAAACCTTCACTAGAATGGCTTGCACTGAAGGCAGGATTCTTTTGTACATATTAGGACCTAAGTAGTGGTGTAATGTTTCTTGCAGATGTAGTATTGTGAAATCTATCAATGGTGTGAACATTACCTGTGTTTGTAGAGGTACAGAGCGAAGCCAGCAATGATCATGGCTATAAAAGGCACTAGGATGGCTGCCGCCACTGAACTGCTGTTGGACGCAAAGTTGTAGCCTGGGTTGTCTCTGCTGGGATCTAAACTTTCTGGAGAGAAGAAGAGATACAACCATGAGCCCTTGCTTTAGCATCACTTCAGCAGCAGACAACAAGAAAAAAAACAGGAAAGCAATGAAATACAAGGAATTGTAATGGCTAAAGATGGCTGCCAGAAAGGCTTCATTTATTTAATAGACTGAGCAGAAAAGTGACATTTTAAAGTTTATTGCTATTTTTCCCCCTTGGGAATGTCAAATTCCATTATTCTAACAATGACTCTTAATTACTGACATCAAAGGCTGACGGCTATTAAGTCATTTCACATTAATTCTCTAATTTATGGAGGTGTGTGTCTGCAACCGCCACAGTGGAGGAATGACAGCCCACCTGTTTGCCACAGAATGCCAAAAAAGCTCCTATACAGGACGAGTGACAAACAAGAAGGAATTAAATTAGTGGATTCTGTGGTGTTTGCCAATCAACCGCCTGCTGTGTGAGCATGAGCACACAAACAGATGCAAAAACACTCTCACGCAGGCAAACCCCACTCGCAGTTACACCACCACTGAGGAAAAAGAAACCCGCAAACCTCGACAAACGAAGTAGGATCGTTTGCAAGACGCCGAACCCACCTTCCAGACTCGCATCCATTTGTCTCCTACACACTTAAACACACATACACATGAATGCCCTGGCACCAGCCCGAGTCCTCTGTATTAATAAAGAGCTGTTTGCTCAATCAGTGTGCTGTGGCTGGGTGGTGGTTGTGTTAGTGGGGGGAGAGGGTTTTGCACCTGCTGTTCAAGCACCTCTCTCATTACAGCAGATTTTCACATCCACTTTCACAATGTTCACACAACTTTCGGCGCACATACACACACCTAATCTGTGGTAACATCAATTCCAAATTGGTCAATTCCACATTCCTGCTCATATCTGATTTTATTTTTTGTACCGGCGCTTCTGCCCTTCAATCTGTCTTGCAGCCAATATGGAAGCCACTCCAATTCGGGCTTTGCTATTTAAAAGCTGCTAAATTCCTCTGACATCTGTCTCCCTCACCAGCATAAGCAAAAAATCCAAAAAACAGCAGAAGCAGTAGCACTAGCATGATCTGCTGTTTTCATGGATTACATAATGTAAAATCTGTGTCACATATAAAACAGGGAATAAAAAACCTGAATGTTGAGCATTTCAAGTTACATCTCACACAAACATACATTTTTGCCATTTTCCTTCATGTATAGCAGCATTCCAACCTGAACACAGTGTGCCACAGGGACTTGGTCTGTCAAGGCTGCATGAAAAATGGCATCTTTTTAATTAACCACCACTGATGGCTGATAGAGAGTTTAGTACTGGGAGAACACGTTAGTACATATTTAATTGAATGTGTATCAGATTACTCTACAATATTCAGTGTCCACTCAGGAGGTAGATTAAGTTCAGCTTTTCTGGTTTTGATAGAAACACTTGAAATTGATAATGAAAATGGAGAAAAAAATTACATTTAGTGTGCAAAACCTTTCACGATCTCTCTGTACATCATGGCATTTTGTGATGATTTTCAGTTAAGGTTTTACATAGATAGACCTTTTTAACTGGATTGTAACAGTGGGTGGCAGCAGTAAACCAATGATGTGAACTGGTAAGAATAAGAAGCAGATTCCCATCCTTTTTTGAAAAAGTTCCAGCATTTTTTTAAAAGCACATCAACATGGGTAGATAGAACCTAACATATGCTATGTTTCTCTTCCATGTCTGTTTTATATAGTTCAAAGAAGTGGGGAGAGTCTGCAGTTGCAGGGGCATAAAACCACTGGGAAATGGGTAAAAGAATCTTTCACACACACACAACTGCTTGACTGCAGCAACCATTCTATTCCATGGACTGTGGATGTAAGGATCTGCTGTAAACAAACAAAAACTACATCAAGTAGGATCACATGGCTGTGATTTCTAGGTCACAAACATGAAACAATATATGGATAGCTGCAGCCTTTTGAAAAAATTATTATATACCTATGACAGCATAGCTGAAGTTGCTGAAGGAACCAAAGAATGAGACGTAGCAAAGAATGAATATTTACAGTATCAAAACTGTGAGATGTGGGGTTACGCATTATTGCGAAAACTCCAGAGGCATCAACACACTACCCCAAAACTCCTGAAGGAAAGATTCTGTGTAGCTGTGTTGTATAGCTGTGTTTTGTGTGAGTGTAGTGTGTGTGTGTGTGTGTGTGTGTGTGTGTGTGTGTGTGTGTGTGTGTGTGTGTGCAGATGTCATTTTCGGACTATTAATCATGCTTGTGAACTGTGTTTGCCTCTTAATGCGGGAATGACAGCCACATTCTCTTTAAGTGTTTTTGCATTTGTAAAAGTAAATAAATGATGAATCGCACACAGCAAATCACATGCTGTGAAAGCACTTGCAACTAAGCTGAAGGACACTCCACATATTTTAAGTGAAAGATTTCTGTGACAGAAATACAAACAGGCGAACAAGGAATAAAAAAAACACACACATAGTCCTTTCCCCAGGAGGCTGCTCAGTCACAGTGGTTTCTATAACCAAGTGGACAGCTCACTCACCCAGTCTCTGGAGACCAAATTGGCCAAAGCCTTTTCCTCTGACAAATCCCTGGTACACAAAGGAGTTGGATGAAGAGATGTAGGACACCTAGGGAGAGAGAGGAATAGAAGACACTTTATGTGTCACATCCAGGCTTTACAAAGGAGCGTATCATCAAAGTGTCAGCAGCTGGTGCACGCAGAAAATGAAATATCATGTCAAAGGAGCTGAGAGGCGCTCTTATAGTTGACATTTAGTATGACATTTTTTCTGCTCAAGAGCACAAACATAAACACACTTAGCTGTGCCACGCAAACATGTTGCATGAGAGAAATACTGTACGTTAACACTCACGTGCTGTGAGGCTTGTGAAACATGCACACACAAAAAAACACACAGTGGCACGCACGCACGCACGCACACACACACACACACATATATAATATGACCTGCTTTTTTAATTATATCTGGAGTGTGTGGTGCCTGGAGTTGGGGGATAATATGGGAGAGAGGAGTGGAAGGGGTCTGTGGAGTCCTGATTACCAGGCAATGATTTAACTGACATTTTAATTAAAGAGAAAACTCTTGGTGGGCCCTCCATCTACCCAGAGTGACAAGGTTAGTGTGTATGTGTGTTTGTGCATATTTCACAATAAAGGTGTGTGTGTTTGTTTGTAACATCTTTGCAGTTGCAACTGTAACTGCAAAGAGAGGTTCTGTATTGAACCTGGCCCTGGACTTGCACTTACATGTCCGTCTAGGGCCCAGTTGTCTATTTTGAACTTGTTGACAAAGATCTCCACGGGGCCTCTGATCTGGTGAACCTGTAGCAGCAGCTGAGCTTCCTCCCTCTTATATGTACCTACAAGGAAAAAAGGGAAATTTAGTTTGGGGCAACACCCACACTTGGACCAACTGAAAAGGATCATGTCATATAGATATGTATCCCCTTCCCCCAACATGTTGTGTTGGCTGTCCCCTTCTTGCAGTCCTCCTTTGTTATCTATGACATGAAGTCTTACTGCAGTCTTGACTGAAGCTCAAATACAGCTATAACTTTAGTAGCAATATAAGCAAAGACATTCCATTGCACATCTGCAACACGACTTTTTGTCCTGGGAATAGTGTGAATAAATGATGCCAAGTCACCAAAACTTTCTAATAAATGTATCTCATTTCACTTATTCATAAATCCTGTTTCATAAACCCTACACTGGCTGCAACGTAAACCAAACAATGTTTCGCTTTCTGTACTAGTTCAGGTCAGCAAAAGGCAAACTACAGGTGTGAACACCCATGAACAGACCAAAACCAACAGTGTCTTCCATTTTTAAAAAGATGTCACAAGTATAAACTATAATTTAAAAAGAATAAGGTTGAGTAATTTCCTAAAACAGCTGAGCACTGTATTTTTCATGTTGTATGTTACTCAAACAAACGTAAATGTGCATTTTTCAGGGACTATTTTCAGCTGTGGATTTGGTGAATATTTACAACACCAGGATGATGTATGTGGAATCAACTCAAAAATTATACCATACAGTGATCTATAATACAGGACCTAATATATCCATTGCAATGAAGCAACATGTCACCCAGTGCAACAGTGTGGCTCACTGACGTGTTTGTTATAGTTTTATTCAACAGGGATCTGTGGCACAGAGGAACGAGCTACTGGATATCTGGTTTTGGCTACAGGGGCGACACTCGTTAGTAAGATCCCTTCCTTGGAGGTTTTGGTCTTTTCATGGGATTTGTTAACATTTAGACAACTATTCAAAATCTGACTAACAGACTTATCCTTTAGAAAAATAATGTATTAAAAGAAGAAAAAGACCGGATCTGGGACTATTTTTGTATTCACGACAATTTGACAATTTAGTGTGAGGATTCATACTGAACGACTTCACAATAATGCAACGGAATTTGTATATTGTGTGAACACAACAATAATCTATGAGTCTGAATCAGCAACATTACTGTCAGTGGAGAGTGGGGTAATTTGCAGCTGTAGAAAATAAATTTTACTATACTGTGATGAAGATTGATAGCACACAGGTACAGAGGAGTGAAGTGTCCAAGCCGTTACTGATGCAAATTTGCGTCTTAATGATCGCAGCTGCACGGTGATTATGCCACAGGGGGAAAAAAATAAAATGTCTTCTGTTCTTTAACAGCAGAAATTATCTACTCCATGCAGAGACCACACTGATTTCTTGCTCCTTGTCCTCACTTGAATTTATCTTACAATTATCTGTTAGGATAAAACCCATCACAGGGAGGTCTCTGATATGAGAATTGTCTCGACTCTGACTTCAGTTTTTGGTGTACCAACCAGCTAGTTTGAGTTCCACTCCGCTGTGGTCGATGAGTGTCCCATTAACCCGGTTGCTGAAGGGTTCAAAGGCAGTGATGCTGAGCATAGCCGGCTGCTTCTTCCCCAGGTACTCATAGGATCCCCTCCAGAGAGAGTTCTTAGCAAATACACCACCTGGCACTAAAAGAGGGAAAGGGTTTTTGTCAATAACAAAGTACCATGTGCCGAGTGACTTTACTGGTTAGTGTACCTTTAAGCGGTAGACAGAAGATAATTAGTGAAATCAGGAAAAAGGGTGCTAATTAGCAGTGGTGAGAGTGAAACTTGAGATTATTTATTAGGCTGATACATATTGTAAATTGTAAATCCACTATATAGAAGTAAAACCTAAACATCTCGAGATTCCCAATGAGAAAAACATAGGAGCAGTCAAAACATCTTAAAATACAAGAAAAACCTGTCTCACCTGGTAATTTGGAGGGGGGCTCCTGCACTGTCCCCACTGGACTCTTACCACTTGGGCGATTATCAGCTGAAAAGAATTTAAAAAAAGGATTAACTGAAACAATTATGTACAGGGCCATCGTGTAAACAGGCGCAGTGTGTGCCTCAGGAAGTGAAAATAAAATATCTAATTTTCTCTTTAAACACAACCTCCAAAGTAATTGCAGTGGGAGGATGTCACCAGCAGAGCTTCCTGTCTACCTGTACGACTAATAACCCCTGTGGTGTCTGCCTGCGTTAGGACTTGACTCATGTGTCAAAGAGCAGCCCGGTGGTCTCTGTGGGGCTGCGGCTAAGTCAGGAACACAGTTTTGCTGCTTCAAGGGAAGCACTTTAATAATGCCTTAGTGCTCACACGGGGCCGCAGGACTACACCACAGTAGTAAACACACACCCACTCAGACAAACAGAGCGAAGAGGGCTCTACACGCAACTACAAACAAAGACAGGTATACTGGTGGTAGTTTATGAGCACAAACATCACCTTGGATAAATGTATACAGACACAAACACACACACACACACACACACACACTCCCAGAGCCTTGCACTTTATTAGCTGCCAGTCTTTTGAGCTGCCCTTCCATCACTGCGCCCACAGGCACTGTTAATATCCTGGTATGTGCTAAGGCCAGTCTTCTTTCTTTCCTTCACTCTTAATGGCATGGCCTTAAAAATACCCATCACCGTCTACATTTCAGCAACCGCTTGGAGTAGAATCCATCACATGGATTCCCCCCCTCCAGTACGTCTTTCTCTTTAACCCATTAGCATTGGTCTATCCCAGATAATTGTGTGTCAATTACTATTTTTTTTCCTATATGTATTGAGGCCAATGCTTGGGGGTGTCTTAATGACAGTCTATTTGTCTGCTAGACCTTGTTAACACTGGCTCACCATTTATAAGAGGTACTTCTGCTAACCGAATCAATGGGATGCATTGGCCTAATCAGGTTTTGCACCCTTGTTAATGTTTCAAAGCCTGTGTGTGCGTGTGTGTGTGCACATGGGTGTTTGAGTCTGCGTGTCCGTAATTCCATGCAGCGTAATTGTGTGATGGATGGGACATTCTACCCTGGCATGTGTCTGAGAATGCGCAAGTGTTAACAGAGCTATTCATCAACATTAGCTGAAACCCCATTTTCCCAACCTGAGTCACTACTGAATCCCACGCCAGTACAGACCCCAGTGGTTTCAATAAAGACTGCTAATGGAAACTGCACATTATAAATATGAGGTGAAGTGTTTTAAGTGTTTAATACATCTGTGTGCTTGGGTGGCCATGTGCACACATCGGCATTCCAATGAGGTTTTGGTAATTGTATCTATGTGGGTGCTTGTGCTCAAATGCAAGACCAGCAGGCCAGATGATGACCTAAATGTTGGCCCTCTAGTCATGAAGTTAAATTGTAGAAAATGTAGCCACAGCAAAATCAAAAAAGGTACATGTGTGTCTATGTGTTTGCATATTTCATTTCACGTATTTCTCCATGTTCCCTTAAGGATACAATGTAATCGTGTTTATACCTGCACAGACAGGTGGTTTCCCTGTCCAGCTCCCATCGGACCTGCAGGTCCTGTGCTCTGATCCTCCGGCCAAGTAGAAGCCCGGCTGACATGTATAGATCAGCGTGTAGCCAAGGGATGGCAGTTCAATGGCTCTCACATCAGACTGGGCTGGCAGCTCTGGCTGGCTGCAGTGGTGAGCTGGGGAAAGAGAGTGAGAGAAAGAGAGAGGGAGGGAAGGATTAAAGAGACCAAAGAAGAAGACAGCAAGATTTTCAGAGAAACCAGTTAAATGTGGGACGAGAAGATGAGCAGGAAGAGGGATCAGAGGAGCAACAGATAAGAAGAAAAAAAGAGAGCCAAGGTGGAGTTGTGGGGTGAAGGAAGAGTACATGCTACATGTAGGCATCAGATTGAGATTGAGTAATGTTAACTTTTGCTCAAGGTTAGGTTTCCCACTTGACTATAGATGTGTTTTTGCAATATGAGCAGACTGTGTACTTACCAATGCACTCAGGTTGAAAGCCACTCCAAGTGAGGTTGGGCAGGCAAGTGCGAGAAATAGAGCCCTGAAGTAGGTAGCCCTTTCTACAGCTGAAGAACACAGTGCTGCTGATCTGTAAGAGGACACACACAAGCATGTGAGGATGTGGAGTGGACAATGAAGGGGCAGTTTAATTTAATCAATTTGTTAAAATCAATAGTTTTTGGGTTTGTGTGTGTCTCTATATATACAGTATATAATATATATACTATATTTCTAATTGTGTGAAAGAACGATTAATATTTCTTTTTCAATTTATTAAATCTTCATGAATCATTGTGTTTATTAAATATATAATTTTGGGGATTTCTAAACACTGGTGTCATGTTTTGTCAGGGCAAAAATGAACGTTAAATCTATATCTGAAATTGGATTTGAAACAGTAATTTGTAATTGACCAATTATCTAAAGAAGAAATAATGCTACTGTAATGCATATTTTATGAAAGTATGGACCAGTGACAAGTCTCATAGTCTTGCTCATTGTGAAATGGATCCTTTTTAAGAGAGAACCTTCAACATTATGTTGTTTTAGTTTTATCATCTCTGTCTTTTGATGTGTGGATCAAAAAACATCACTCACGATTTACCTATACATCTCCCCTGAAATTGTTTTATCAAAAATAGCGTCACAACTGAGCCAAGATGACCACATTTGAAACTGGGACTGGAGCACACCGATTGATCTGCCAACCGGTTTGTACTTATTAAAGGCTGCAAACCAACCACTGTGCTCCAGTTCTTTTGTTTCCCTGGATGTTTGCGGCCTTCTAACTGAGAAGAACCTTATTCAGCTGTGCACGCACGCACGCACGCGCACACACACACACACACACACACACACACACACACACACACACACACACACACACACACACACACACACACACACACACACACACACACACACACACACACACACACAC
>JAVQJD010078484.1:0-20070 GCA_036023655.1 Nannoperca australis
TGAGAAATCTTGTTGTTTTCGATCATGGTTCTATGCACTTTATGTAAAGCTCTTATTTGGAAGTCGCTTTGGATAAAAGCAACTGCTAAATGCCAAAATGTAATGTAATGTAATGAACAGCACAGAGTGAAAGGGGAAGTGAGTATGGCTTCTGAATGATCAGCTGCTCTGCTGCATTAATAAACGACGTGTTGGGGAATAATGACTGGCCTCATCGAGGAGACTCCGCCTGTTGTGTGCTGCTGAGTAGACAGACGTGTGTGAAACATTACAGTCTGGTTTAAACAAGTGAACAGTGCCTTTGCCACTAGATTCATGAAAGACAAGCACGACACTAAAATGAAAATGTCACTGAAGAAAATTAGACTAAAATGTCTTTAGTTGTGCACAATATCGGATCATGTTGGTGTTAAAACAGCCGACATGTCCACTTCTACTTCTGTGCTCTAACACAATGACCACGGCCGTTTTAAGCAACTTCCACATGTCTCAGAGCCCACTGCTCTCCTTCATCTGGGCCACTTCAAAGGCCAACATGGGCTCCAGCTGAAAAAACAGATACAAGGCACAGTAAATCAGTGCAGACACCGAATCACCATGCTGTCCCTCCCATCCTTTCATCCTCAGAGGCTTCTCCTTATCTACTCTGCTGCTCTAATATTAATATGCACCAGTGCATGTGGTTTCTTGGAGAAATGCATGGCAACAATAAAGGCGAGTTATTCCACTGTGTAAATGTGTTTGGTACAGAGCGCACAATTAAATCACATTGAGCCACACATGGAGTAATACATTTGGAGGCTTGAGGTGACATGATACATGAATTTGTCCTTGATCAAGTTACAAAGGAATAACTAGTTACTCCCTGAAACATGCAATGCACAGACAGCAGGAGACAGCAGGGTCAGTTTTGTTGAAGCTAAATGGGAGTCAGGAGAGTGTGCTGCTCAAAAGCCTTCAAGCATTAAAAAGATAACTGATGATACATGTTACCTCTATAAATATGAATCACTTGAATGGACATCAAAGTCCAGAAGAAGTGGTAAAGGAGTATTAGTAAGTTCTACTGTAAAGCAGTGCCGATGGAGCCGGCGTCGCTTTTTGGATGGAATAATCTCAATGTGTTAGGATATTTTTTCTGTGTAAAGCCTTACAGTTTGTCTTGAGGGTGCTACCAGAGAAAATGTATGTTTCACGTGAGTAACTGTATTCAATTCACTCATATTGTTATTCACATTTTTTCTTTTATAACGGTAAATGTGCTTTGGCAACACAGGTCAAATGTCATGTCAATAAAGCCTATTGAATTGAATTTAACTGAACTGAACTGAATTAAGTGAGTCCACAAAAATAACAGATACTACAGCAAAGCAACATCTGGCTGCTGAACTGATTTAAATGGCAACAAGCTGTAACCTTCACAATCTTCTTTTCACCTCATCCAGCTTCGCTCACAATGTGCAGTGCTACTCTCCAGGTCCGTTCACTGTGATGGCTTACCATCTCTACCTCCATGTCCGAATTTACCACCAAGGTGTAAGATAGAAGAAACATGCTCTACAGTGTACTACACTGTTTTATACAAAAGTGATTCATAGTAGAAAAGGTGGCTTTCATGTGCATGAGTGTGCCCACTGTCCAAGACAACATCCCTTTTTGAACATAACCAAGAACAATCACGTAAAAAGGCACATTGCAGTCAAAACGCGTCCTGTGAAGTCTTGTGAAATCTGTGAAATGGTCCATTAGATTATCACACGAGAAAAACACGACCAACCTCAAGCCCACACACACACACACACAGCACACTGGCACTCGACTGATGACCTCACCACCATGAGATGCAAGAAATGTATGACACAACTACATACTCCGAAGGTATTTATATGGGGTCACACATACCTATATGAGTTTGCACTAATCTTTATTTATGAATAATACAGTTGATGATGCATATCTGCTCCCATACAGACCTGGACCAGTTCAAACCTGTGTCTGCACTTGAGCGCTCAAGGCTGTTGTTCTAATTATCCCCAAATGAAACCACCTTGTCCTGCATTGTCATTAAAATAGATTTAATAGCCAAAGTCCCAAAACAGGTGTGCTACAACAGTTTTTTCTCCTCCAAACATATCCTTCACCACCACCTCAGCCCCTTCCTGTTCCATTTCACAGCTCAGTGCCCCAGTGTCTCCCAGCCTCCACTCAAATCTACCCCAGTTACAACACAATCCTCTCTAATTAAACACTGACTACATTTCCATGTTAGTGGAATGTTTCCAGTGGAGTCCTGTGCAGGTCAAACCCTAAATGCTTCAACCATAGAAACAGGATAATAAACAGCTATGCAAATGTTTGAATGTACAGTTTGAATGTATGTACAAAATGAACATGCACCTGAATATTGCAAAATTGTGTTTTGGAATGTCTAATATATAGTGCTAATTTCATTATTCGTTAACAAAAAGCTGGTAATATGCTTTCACTAGATGCATTAACTTATGACAAATTAAATACATAATATAATTTGTCATTAAATATATATTAATGTATTTTTATTTAGATTGTTAGAAACGTATTTAGATATAAAATACTTTTTTAAAATCAAATTTAAGTGGACCATTAGATTTGGAAGTATTTTAAAAGTCCCACATATTTGATCATTATGTATTTCTAAAGATATTTTCCACTCATCAATAGAAACTGGGACTCCAAGTGAAGCTTTCCTTAACAAACCTTATTTAAGAAAAAAATGCAGTGACAGGAAGTTGCTGCATTTTTGAACATGCACAGAACAAACCGGTATTTCAGGGCAGTGACAGGGCCCTTTTAGAAATACTTAGCATGCTGTAAGTCAAATCAAAGCCAAGGCTCAAATTAAGACCAGCATGAACACATGACGGCAGTTTCTTATAAAGGCTGGGTATTAAAACACCAGCACAACATACTGGCTGCTCTCCCTTCAACACAACACTGTCCTCACTGATTCATGTCACTACTGATCACTTCGGCTCTGCTGTTTTTTGATCAGTGTTGATCACATTTAAAGCCTACTAGGAAAGGAAACTACGGGAAGGCTTTTAATGTGAAACATCTGTGCAGGAAGTATTGAATTTCATTGACAGTAGCTTAACATCAGTCAAAGAAACAGCAAGGTAGAAGCAAATGGAAATAATCAGTGAAAGAGTGTGAGTGTGACACGACTGTTGTTGTACCGGTGAATTAATGCTGTGCAAGTGGACGTTACACTGAATTCATGACGACAGCAGGTACACATTGAAGAAGTGGTGAGTTTGCATCAACAGCAAAATTGAGAACTGATCTTTGTTGAAGGAAACACACTCATTCACACTTTTATGACTTAAAATGTCCCATCCCACTTTATTACCATCAAAGAACCAAACTAAACAATGATTGGGGTAGTGGGGATAAAGAAAATCACAATGAAAGCCAGACATTTCAAAGAATCTTCCCCTTCCCTCCACAAACAAAGTGTAACTGCAGGCTCAGCATGAACACTCAATGAGCAGCAGGCAATGTGTCCAACACAATACAACACAGGCCGGCTGGAAGCTGCTCTGTGTTACATGATCTGCTGACACATTGAGGTCATGCTCAATTCACTGGATCTCTAATCAGTGGCTCATCCCTCTCCATCAGCGCACCACCCAGCCCTCAGCTCAGCCCTTCACCATGCTGCAGACTGCCCACTGCACTGCACTGTACAGCCATGCTAGCAGCTCTGTGAGGCTTAACTTGGACACAGTGGTTCTTTGAGCTAAATGCTAACTTCAGCATTTTAACATGCTCACAATCCAATCTGCCAGACTGGTACTGGGCCTTTTTAAGCAGATGAGCCATATCTTTATTCGTAATCATTCATTCAGCTCAGTTTTCCCTGAGCTCATGCTACCAGATTCCAATAATTGGGCCTCTCTGGGATTGATTGATGGATATCACATACTGTCATCATCATCTAGGTTTGATGACAAGTAAGCTAATTTTTCAAAATGTCACACTGTCCTCAAACTACTGAACTGTACTGTAGCGAGGATGACATGACATTACTGAGGTTACAATACTCAAATAAATCATTTACTCCTTAATGCTCACTAGAACGCCTTTTGTGACCTGTCTCATGTTACAGCTGGCACCAGTCAGACACACACAGGCACTGGTCTCTTGTCTGCAACTATTTCCAGAGTTACAACAGAGCCCATCCTCATCCCAGTGCTCCAAAATAGACCTGTTGAAGAATGGAATGCTTCTCAGAGCCGAAGTGCAGCCATTAGACCTCTTATGCTGCTTAATGTTCTGTTTATAGACCTGTTTGTCTTTTTCAGGCTTGATTCATTTAATACTTGCCAGAAGTTAGTGCTCTTAAAAAAGTTAAAGCTAAACAAGAAGCATGTGATACTGTAGGTCACTGAAACCTTAGCTGATGTTAATTCTAACTTATTAGGATTCAAAGAGCAGCACTGGTCACAAAGTCCAGCTAAGATGGTATCTGCTTCCTAGGCTGGTTGAAGACTATATCAAAGAGATACATTTATCATTACAGAAAGACAAAGAAACATGCTAACATGCTCAAAATCCAATGCGCCAGATTGGTACTGGCCTTATTAAGAAGATCAGCCAGACACGATCGATCCACAGTAAATCCACATTCTTTGTTTTTCAATACAATTTGTGTCTCTTTTGAAGTCATATTTAGGTGACAAGTGAGGTGCTTATGGTCAGATAATAATCTTGAGAATAATTATGTTACTGTTGCACAACTAATTATCCTCTGATTAACTGGAAATCCTTTTCTGCCCTGAATATGTTCTCAGTCAGTCAACTCTGTGAACATTTCTGATTTCCATCCACCAGATTTACGTGTGAGCACATGATCTCCACCTGTGGTGAAATGAATCCAGCTGGAAATGGTTCTAGTTCTAGACATGCATCTATATTGATCTGAATGTGAATATACACCTCTTTATGCTGTCAATCTGAGAAGGACAGTATGTTTTCTTTGACTCTTCATCCACTACTGCTGTGTATATTGTATTTCTGCAACAGTTTTTCAAAAGTTATTATAATAACTGTTTTAACAGCAGAATCATGATTAAATGCCGTGTCTACATTTGATGTACTTCTCTATAGAAAACCATGGGAGATATTTATAACATATGTATAATTGATGTTTTCACATATGCATACTGCAAGTGCCAAGCGCGGTCACCACACCCTGTTGGCCTTTTAGCTTCAGTGTTGGAAAACAAGCTCTAGTCAGCCTCTAGTTCTTTGCTGTGTGGTATTAATCTGTAATGACCCAGTTTCCCTGAGAGAATCAGCCTGATCTAATCCAGCATCCTCTAATCTGATGTAAAGTCATTTAATGTCTACTGAAGACACTAATGATTGCTGTTTTTGTCTGGGTCAACAGTCAAAGCAGAAATATGTGGAGAACATGATGTCCAGCAGCCACCACACGATGCAACACGAGAAAACTGTTGCAGACATGATGTGCAGAAAAGAGAAATGCTTAGACAGTAGTTATTACAGTATGATGGACAGTCCCCACTTTGACTTTACTGAACGAAACAAAGACAGATAGAATTTTGAGTGTTGTATCTCAACACCTGACCTTGTACTTTTCACATGACAACATTCACAACCGTCATGTTTTTGCAATGTAACACTTCACATTACCCAGAAATGAGATAAAAATGAAGAAGTGGCCTTTGAAGAAGTCCTGCAGTGATCACTTTTTAATGCCACATGACACTGGAGTTGATAAGCTGGATACATAAGAAATATGTGGGTACTGCTGACAAGCTGAAACTGCACAAAGCTGCGATCAGAGTGTCAAACCACATTTGAACAAACTAGTTGTTCCAGTTTCTGTAACAACATTTAAATATTTAACTTGGACTATTACGTTTTATAAATAAATATAAAATAGTATGGCTCCACAAACATTTTGTCTTCCAATCATACAGACATGAATAATTACATAAATAACCAAAAGTGTTAGGCAGAAATATTAATATGTGCCCGGAAAACACTGCACACTCCTGATTGAGCTAATCTTTACCATTTGCCCCCTTATAGTTTGATAATGTGTCACTATCATTGCTGTTTCACCACCTGAAACTCACTAAGCCACTGTGAGATGTTGCTCAACAAAATTGTTTTGTAATGGGTCACAAATGTCTACCTAAGGCGTATGCTATCTGCTGTGTAGCTTGTGGATACAGAGACAGATCCATCACGCTGAGTCACCTTTAACAACATCTTTATAAACCCAGGCTTAACCTTTAAATGAATTCCACAATCATTGCAAGACTTTGTGTAACCATCAAGGGAAGTCTTTCACATTTAGAGAGCAACAGCTTCAATCCTGTATCTGTACAGCTATCTTATAGTTAGTAGTCTAAACTACACAGACATGTAAAAGAACTACTACTCATCAGACAGATTAAGAGAAATTACCGTGTCAGCTACACAGGTCTATTTAAACATGAAAAAAGGAGATTATTTTATCTGCCACTCCGTCACACATTGCATCTTTTAACAGTAAAAATCAGTAAGTGCTTGTTTGTTAACATGGGTGTCCACACAGAGAGCCAAAAAGGACCTGGTGTCTATTCATTACAACATAAACCCAGTAGCTCTTAGTGTGACATGTCAAAACACTGCTCCTGTTGTTCATATTTGTATTTGGAAAGGGTGGTGGGACAGCAGATTAGCAGGCTACATATGTAGAAGCTCTGCAGCTGTGTTTCTATTTAAAACCACGGTGATTTCTTGTTAATAACACACAACACAACTCCAGTCCACTGTACTTTATTCACTATACATGTCCTGCTATCTGAAAATGTGAACTAAAGACTGGCTTAAAAAATAAGTGTATGTCAATTACAAGGAGGACCTGCTGACTCCAGTGTACAAAGAACAGTGACGTGTACAGTACTGAGAAGATGCACGCAGTACCTCCAACAGCCAGGAAAAGGCAGAGAAGTGGAGGAAGGAGCATCACACTCATCTAAAATTCATTTTATTATCAAAAAGTAATGCTTTTGTTTTTGTCACATCAAAACACAATGTTCTTTGGAGAACAGATACAACCCAGTGAACAATTGTCCTCATCTCTAGTTCTTTATTCCACCCTCTCAGGCATTAAGTGCTCAGTTTGGAAATTATATATAAATAAATGCCACCCCCTTAAGGAACAATGTATTTGACAAAGTTACCTCCTCGAGTACTACTATGTATAAATATAAGTATATAAGAGAGGAATTTTGATGGTCTTACATTGAAGCACACACTGGTCTGCATGTCCCTGTTTGTGTGTGTTCTCTTAATTAGAAATCAGTGAACGAAGGGAAAGTCTATGTGTCTCTACATAGAGCCATTAATTGTGTAATGTTTAACTTTTGTGAAAGGCTTGGTTTAATGTACAGTGATAAAACATTACTTCTTCTACTTTTAATTAACAACCTCCTGTGAATACACTCCAGCCTCACTCTCCTGACTGACTGAGGCCATGATGACCTCTGGGATTAACTCGTATGTCCATTCAGACATGAACTGCAGCTTTAATGACACAGACGCAGGTGTGATTAAATGCCTGCAGGTCCTGTGCTTTGGATTGGTTTAGTGCAGCTGCAGCAGGCCTGAGGGCCAGGATGGGTCAACAGGGTGGCCATCTGGAGCACAGTATAAGTGGAGGCAGGCAGCCATTAGCTTCAGTTCATTTCACCACACTAGAAAAGATTAGAAATTGGCTGTAGATAGCTAACCTATCATTCTCTTTTATATACAGTATATTTATACCCGTGGATGTTTGATAGTCCTGCTAAAGGAGAAGTCCGGCATTGTTTTGATGTTTCTTATTGTCCAAAAATCGGATGAAAAGAGTCTCATGTGTTAGTCCGTAACTCAGTACTGTCCTCCCCTGTTCCCAGCTCCAAGCAGATTAACCTGCTATGGTGCCTGCACTGACCCCATCCCTTCTTCCATTCTCTGCATTGTTAGTTAGTAGTTATTGATTAGTTTCTGGTCATTTGACTAAACCCATATTTATTTAGAACCACGTATGAATAATAATATGACAATCATTTCAGTTCATATTGTGTCTTTTATGGTGCATACAATATTGCTATTTAGTTATTTATTCATTTTTATATTACCAATTCAACAACTTCTTTTCTTATAGTCTTAATTGCCTTAAGCTCTGAGATTAACAGTGTTTTTTTCCTCTCTTTTCTTATCTATCGGTTTGTTTTATTGGTCTGGCAAGTGAGCTGCTAAATACAACTGCACTTAGAGGGATACATAAAATTGTATTTAATTGAATGAAATATTACCAAACAAATTTACAGTTTATGAAATGACAACAATCTAACTGCCACACAATGAACCTGGGGCCTTTTAGCCCCTTGGGCATTGGCCTGATTTAGCTGGTAGGTAAATTCCTTGGTGGGATTGAGTCCAAATAAAGTACAGTGTGTGTTTGGTTCATGGTAATGAAGGAACACAGTGCAACAGTGTGGCTCACTGATAATAGTCTTTTTAATAGTTTCTGAACAACAATGGAGCTCTATGGCACAGAGGAAGGTGATACGCACACAATATTTGACTGAGTTCCCGGCCAGACACCGACAATGTAAGTAATGATAGGCTAAAATATTAGTTCAGAAAGGTTTGCCTGTGATATAGTAGCTTTTGTTCCCAGGAAGGACATCAGACTGACCCTTAGTACGCCCCCGTGGCCTTTAATCTAATTGACTGGACATTGTTCAGCCTAATGACAGATTGGAGGAAACCAACCAGGTGTCCACTGGTGTTAGTAGGGGGGTAATGTCTGTACATGTTTGAATTGCGGGGTATCTTTAGCATAAGGTCCTCTGGATTCATTCTACCCTGCCACAGTGTCTCTTATGTTCCCAAATTAAATTTTGAAATTGAGTTTTCTGAGGAAGCCTATAAAACAATAGAAACTGTAGGTCTGCAGAAGCCATTTTGTACCAATGGGAGGTGCCCAAAACCAACCAACCCTAAGCTTTTGTTATTACTGTGAAGGGTTGTGTTTTTTGGGGGGTTTTACACTTCAACGACATATACTGCATAAACGTCATAAACAATGTGATGTGTCCCAGTCATGTCTAAATGCCTGTTTCTATACAGCATTTATGTGCAGATTGCTTTACAATCACTTTACACCTTCACCATGGACCACCTTCAACAGATTATCACAACTGCACTCATTTCATACATGAATAATACACAAAACATTCAACACAAGATATATATTTTCTGAGCAACTAGTGGATATTTTAGGCATGATTCCATTTCATCTAATCAAATGAAAATGTTGCTATAATATTTTACCAGAGCCATCCATTCAACTGTACCCAGAACATAATCATCCTGGCAGCAGATAATACTTCTGCTGTTGTGTAGGAGATGGAAACCAGTTGATGTGACTATGTCAACACTGGAATGTGTGTCCCAGTAATGGACAAGGAACCAGGCCATGCTCAAAAAGAGACATCTTAAGGAAACGTGGCATGCAGTAGGTCTGTGTGGATGTGGATGTGAAATTTGGAAGCACACTGTGAATCTTGTGCTTTTGTTCAGATTTGAGTATGCCTCCCGGTCATGTGACATGCAGAGGCACGTATGGTAAGGGGGTAATTAGCCTTTGATGAGGCTACCCTTTAAGAATCTAGAAAAGTCAGCTTCAACAAGATTCTATCCTTAGCTTTAAGTCGTGTCAGTCAAATTTCAACCTACTATAGAGAGCTGGAAATCTCTCCTTTAACTTTGGGAAATATTTCAGTCAGAAAGCCACTTCAAAGGAACACATACAGAAAGCTAATTAAAGGGTCTGGGTTCTATGGAAAGCGTTTCTCAGTGTGTTATTGCCTTCATCAGTCAAATAGCTACCTCAAACTGAGGCTATTAGAATGAGAGGATGGGTAATTGTGTGGCCGTAAACTGTGGGTGCTAATCTTGAGTCTGCCACCAATGTGGACGAGTCTCTGATATCAACCCCCTCCCTCAGAACCACACCCAGACAGCCAGACGAAAGACCAACACCCAAATCCTCTTCTGCTTCAATGAGTTGCACAAACTTGCCTTGCATGCCTGGTTACCCTTCACCGACATCTCACAGTGCTCACAGGAGGATAACTACTAATTGCCTAGTCAACACTCTTCCCATCAGATAAGCATTTTATATTGCCTCCACCACTCCCATCAATGTGGTTTTCATCCTATTCAATATGTAATAGAAAACCAGCAATGGCAATAAATAAAGGGTTGCTGCTGGCTCTCAGGAGTAAAAAGCCAAAATCAAACTCCAAACGTGGGTATGTATCCCTAGTTCTAGTTCCAGAAATGATTTATAAAATAAGTTTAGATTTATTGCACTATTGAGTTTATCGTATTAAAACCAGGATTTCAATTCCTACATGACAATGATTCTGCTGTTTTCATGCAGGGAGGCTCTTTATATGTCGCTTCATCCTGTGTTTCAGTAATACATATTCTAAAATTTGGGAAACAAATGAGTTTTCAGAGGTTGGGGCTCTGGGGTAATTTGGTAGGACTTTTCTTGTCATTTACATTACATTTACATTACATTACATTTAGGCATTTAGCAGAAGCTTTTATCCAAAGTGACATTTATTATAAAACTCTGTTTATGGCAGCCTAGATTTTCTGGAAATACTTTTTTGCTTTCAACATACTTTGGTTTCTTTTCTTACTCAAAGACAAATCTGAACCAGGATTTGTTAAGAATCTGAATCAGTCATCACTCTGTCTGCTAACAAGCCACAGCCTGTTTCCACTGTATGCCATTTATTCACAATGAGAGAAAAAGACACCTCATCCTCATCATAAGAGGGAGAGGAGATGATCAGGGCGCTCTTTTTCCACCAATGACCCAACCCTGAATGGTATGGCTGATGGCTTTTTAAGTTATAGCTGGGGTGCTATTTGACATGGAGGTGGAGCAGTTCAACCCACTTTACATGTCATTTTAAAGCCGTTTTTATCCTGGATGAGAAAGTGCCATGTCTTCTTCACGTCCCTTGCCTCCACCTTACCAGTTTCAGTCTTCACTAAAATGTCTGGAAACAGTTTCCTCTGACTGTCCAGCTATTAGGATCCAGCTGAAAAGCTAGAAGTTGATAGAGTTGATATGCTGAGATACAGTCCACTCACAGCGCTAAGCCTTAAGACCAGCAGCGACTGCTTTTTTCATTTATTCTTAGGCTACATGAAGGCTGTTTTAACCCTCTGATTGGTGAAGCTAATGGTCATATGCAGCTGAAGAAGAATATTCACAGGCACCACTCAATACAAAAAAAACAACTGCAGCCCCCTTATTCTGTTAATAGGGAAACCTATATATTAATTTAAAATTGACAATGTGTAGGCTTGTTATAATATTTTCCTAAACAGGTGGACGCTGAATGTGATGCTAAGTAGGGTTAGTGCATCATACTACAACAGTTTACATAGCATTTCTATGTTTTTATTCAAGTGTTATTATTAACACATTATTAACAACAAAAAATTTGATATTTTAGCTCAGAAATGAGATGCTGTTGAGAATGTTCAGAGAGAGTTCACAGGTTGACTGCACTGAATGAATACCTGTATGGATACATTCTGTAACTGATCTATAGCATTATCTGATTGTGATATTGACAACACAAAAATAATATCTGTGAAGTCCTTCAGACGTCTGTCACCATATCCTCTACAAGTCACTACACACACACACAAAGAAAATCCATCAAAAACTGGGTTGAATGGAGCAACAAAACCACAAATGCCTCAATCAGAAAGTCTACAATTCTAAGTGATCCTCACCAGCGTGGACACACACAAACACAGAAGCACGTTCCTATGGTGGAGAGTCTGACTCTCCCGTGCTCAGGCATCTGTGTGGGACTCATCCAGCTGGATGTGTGCCAATACAAGCTCTGGCAAAGAAGAGAGCAGTGTAAGAGCTGTGAGAAGGGTCAAACAAAGTGTGCTGTGACGTCTACACTGGCAGCCGCACAGCACGCCACAGGGACCCGTGCTGCTGCTTCCCTTCCCCAAGGCACCACTGCGCTTCTTCACCACCTTCAAATGCCTCAGCGTATAGCTTAAGCTGCTATACACTACGCGCACACACAAAGGGAGGGACTTGAGGCCTGAGGCCACCTGCATAAGCAGACACACAGCAAAAAGCAAAAGGTATGACGATCAGCATACTTTTTACATATGAGTGAAATAGAGAGACCAGCTGCAAAAGTAGATCACACTGCCAAATATTTCTCCTGAAACAGGCTTCTGCAATACACAATGTACATTACACACAACAATACTTATAAAAGGTTGGGAAGTAACTTGAGTTTCATTGAAACCTGCCCATGAAATGTATTTGACCCCCTCTTTGTCTGCCATTTTGTCAAACCACCAAAACAATGAAATGAATGAGGGCACTAATTCATGTTGGTGAATAGGTTTACTTAGTTTATATAATGTTAAATGTATAAAACCCCAACAGATTATAACAAGAAACTTTCAAGTAAACTATGCGACAAGCCACTGGATTACCAGCATATATACCCGAGGAGAGGAAAGGATCGAGGGGAGCTCTCTCTCTTGCCTTTGACTGCACAGTGACCTCTCTAAGGATGTACCTAGCTCCAGCCCCCCCCGTGACCCTCCAAAGCATTAGCAGGTATAGCTAATGGATGGATGGATGTGGATATACCATATATGTTATTACATGTCACCTCCTATTATATCCCATATTATATTATACTGTACAATAGCATATTATGTTTACATGTTTTATTATATCATGTCTACACTAATGCATTTTAATTTGATATACTTCTAATAATTGATTTCTTATTTTCTCTATTTTTCTTATTTCTGTCAATCAATAAAGGCATATCTTCTCTATGATGGGCAGTGGAAAGGAGTTCAGTGTTAGCATTGAGCAGAAAGCAGTGAGCGGTACATCTCAGATTATCACTATTTTATTTTGGAGGTGCTGAAGAATCAGCATGACAGCAGTAAGTGGCAAACAGTCAACACGACAAAGCGTGGGGTGGTGAGACACATGTCAGTGTATGCTGCTGGCATATTAGCAACAGTTAGAGAAGTGACTGTGTGTGTGTGTGTGTGTGTGTGTGTGTGTGTGTGTGTGTGTCAGCAGGTCAAATGTAAATTTAATAGGACTAAAAGTGAAAAACCCGTAGCATTATTAAACCCCAACCAATCATTCTACTTGAGAAAAGCACAATATCAACTAAACTGATTAGGGACTTAAACCAACTGCTGCATTATGATTATTATGAAATAATATGATAAATGATCAATAAAATGATAGGGGCTCATTTATGTCCCAGCAATTCTGCAGCTGCATGCAGTGTTTCTTTTTTGTCTTATGCATGTTATTGAGAAACTCCGTTGTTGGATAGTTTAGGAGGCATATGAAAACACCACAAACAGCATGTCTTCTCCGTTTGGAAAATGAAAAGAAAGACAGAGGACAGGCCAGCGAGTGATGCAATCACCCAGTCATGTGTGGAAATATTGAGATTAAGAGAACTGTGTACAATGTTGTACACCCTATCTGAAATGACATCAATCCAAAGTGAACACTTACTTGAAAACTTACAGCACTACAACTGAATAATTCCCAGTGTCCTAACTCTTTATAGGCTCAGCTGTGATTATACAATGTGGTAAACAGATTAAATATAGACATGTTTGATTATATTAAAGTTTGACTATACACAGCTGAAACGAGTGCTTGGTGTACATATACCTACTGTGTATCAGCTGGTGTGTGCTGTAATAGAAGATGAAACACACACACACACACACACACACAGAGCCTCTGGTCAATATTAGTAAAGACACAGGGCTAGCTGAGGGCCAAGTAAAGTCTTAGCCTCGCCCAGATAAAGGACAGTCTCCCCCTCCTCCTTCCTGCAGCAGGAGGATGTGGACTGACTCTGTGTGTGTGTGTGTGTGTGTCTCATTAACTTCAGCAGTAGAGAAGGGGAGCTTTGCCGAATCAACAGCTCGTCCTTGTGTGTGCTGGTCTTTTGTAGGGCCTGACAAGCCAACTCCAAATGGCTGCCATTCCCATGAGACCATTGTTTTTATAGGGCAGCCAAGAAATATCACCCTGGTGAGCACACAGGAGCCCCAGCACTTTGCTGAGCCCACTAGCAGGCAAGCCGATCCAGGCTGAGTCCTCGCTGGCTAGCATTTAATGAACATTTATGGCACTGGGGTTGGTAACTTTTTCCCAAACTAATTTTAACATGTACACATTGTTATTACAATGTATTCATTGTATAATATATATCCTTTAATAGCAGGTAATGAAACAAGAAATTTACCAAAACACATCAACTAGCAGCCTGAGCAAAGCTCCCAGCTCACTGCTTATCAACTGGTTTGAGCTACCTTCATTAAATATGTTTGGAACTATGCTCCACTAAATTACAACATCAACTGTCATTACACAGGTATTATCCATGCTTTTTGACCTAATCTGCCCTATTAGAGTTTAACAGTGCCCTTTTAATGAAAATTTAAGTTATTTTACCATATAATTTAACCGAAATGTGTATTTGTATGATGACAATTGTATGATGAATGATCTGCAGTGCTGTATATAAATCCTTTGTGAAAATCTAGTTTTAAAACCTAAAAGCTTTATTAAATAAATGTTGCATGTAGCTAAATTAATTTGTGTATAAAAACTCACACACTAGAAGAGATTGATATGACAAATCACTCTAGTATCACATACTAAATCACAGAAATGAGTCTCTTTAAGTTGTATACAGTGTGCTTTCAAAATGTAGTCTGCAGCAGTCTGTGTAGTGCTAACACACAGTCCTTTAACATCTATACAGCAGCTATACAGACGCCTACTGTGGACCAGTCTTTTCCTTAGAAGGACATGTTCCTAGTGAAACCTCACAGAGTTGATCATGTTGTTAAATGCTTTGAGCCATCAGATAAGAGGAGAAGGAGGAAACCCAGAATTGACCTAATTTGATCATTTATTAGCACATCTGACCAACAGCAACAGAAGTGGAACCGTTCCCCTGTGGCCTGATACACTGATACTCTTTATGATGAAAAAAACATTCTGAAGTAGGCTCAGGTTTAGCACGTCTGCCTTCAGTGCTGGATGAAATGTAGGCCTACTGCTACTGGGACAACCATTACACAGAGGGTTTTGCCATATTGTTCAAAATTTTGTTTTGGTTTTACTTGTCCAGGGAGATTTCTGCCTCCAGCCCAACACAATGGAGGTAGAGTTCTTATACACAAATATATGCAACATCAAATACACATTTGGGGATGTTATTATTTTATACTTGTAAAATTATATGGTAAAATAACTACCAATAACTACTCATCCTTAAAAGAGCACTATTTCTGAGGTGCAAGGTGAGGTGAGAGTCAGTTGATCCTCTGTTTCAGTTTCCACTGTATCGGGGTGGAGACAAAAATGGTTTCTCACCCCTATTCAAAAAACATGACTTTGATATTTTCATATTTTCTGTCTGGCTGCAGTTGGGAAAAGGCCTAAAATCCTGTCATTGTGTGTGTGTGTGTGTGTGTGTTTTGTACAGACAAAATGGTAGTGTCTTGGCCATCTGCTTACACAATGCTGGCCTGAGCTGCCTGGAGTCCTGGCAGGAAATACCAGCTCTGTGTGATGATGTGGCACTTTGAGCCATAAATTTACCATTTGCCCCCCAACCCCCTACCTCCCCGCCCGGTCAGCTCACCCCATCCCCCACCCTGCTTATTCACATCCACTTACCTTCTCTCTCATATTTAGTGCTCCACACTTCCTTGAATTCTGTAATCGGCTCTTCTTCTATGAACTATGTAAAGCCAGAATGTTTTCATCAATACCCAGTTTGCCACAGGATGTTTGGTATTTGTAATGTCCTTTTTTTTAATGCAGGGAAAGTTGTTCAAAAATAATGGCTCAGCCCAGCGATTTCCTGCCATGTAGTTCGTGTTTTGTGTCACTTGATTTATGGTCTGATTTGCATCCATCTATTAGATGAATTAGGTTATGGTAATCCAATTAAAATCTCCCCAGCAGAAGCGCTGATGCACGGCTAAGCAAAGGGAAATGAAGACACCACGTTTTGGATGAGACTGTGTCAGTCATGTATTAATGAGTTCTTTTGAGAATTAATAGACCGGATTTGATCCTGGAGGTCTGATGGAAGTCTGATTTGAGTTGTCATTTGACAATATGAATGGCAGCAACATGGATCAGGCCAGCAGAAATGGACACTGCACCATCCTGTGCCCCAGTTGCATGTAATAGTCAAGCTGTATTTTGAGTATTGTTGTATAATATATATTATAATACTAAAAAGAGTATGGTCTAGACCTGCTCTATTTGAACAGCAAAACTTCTGTTATATAAATAAAACTGAACAAAACTGAAAAAGATGCTCACAGCTGCAGGGGAAAAGGTGAAACTATTGTGGCCTTTGGTGTTTTCATTTACCTAATTTCTTAATAGTTTTCTTCTTAGGTCCTAAGAATTTCCTAGCAAGCTTATAGAATATAAATACATAATATAAATTATAATGCAAAGTACAAAGTTATTTGAGTTAGTTAGTTAGGCTTATAAAGAGTGGCTGATTTCCTTTAAAGAATGGCTCCATTCAAACCCAAGTAAGTATTCATTCACTACTGTATCTTCACTAAACCTTTTGAGCACTTTCACTTCCCTCAGCTTTAGACCTTAGAGTTAAATAGCACTTCGGCTTCATTCATTACTTTCATTTTAACAGTCTTTTCAGCTTCTTTCAATATTTCAACTATTTCAAATGTTTCAGTGTCTAATTTTCAGTAGCGGGGCAGGTAAATGTTTTCCAGGTTTTTATTTATTATTGTAAACTTTACGGTAAAGTTTGGTGGCCTGCAGACACATTTTGTTTTGCTGACCTTTCTGTGCACTAAACACTCTCGTGGTAAGTCCATGTACTAAGTACAAAATAACAGTTCTCTCCAGGAAACTTCCTAAAATGACAGACCCGTAAAATAAAGCCTTAGCCAAAAATAATATTAAACCACTGGAAAAAAAACTTTCTTTCCCCAAAATTGTAATTAGCAGTAGTGTAATTTGATTGATAATATGTATAAGTTCCTGTTGGTAAATTTGGCAAAATCCATTGATTTGCCTAATACACTAGTGCACTGTCAACATCCTAGTACATGCAGTATACACTCACGTGCACTATTAGGTACACCTGCACTGTTCGTAAACACATGGTTTAATCAGCCAATCACATGGCAGCAACTCAATGCATGTAGGCATGTAGATGTGGTCCCGACGTCATGTACCTAATAAAGTGGCCGATGAGTGTATATTTTGTACTATTAGTTTTGAGTATGAAAATGGGACACAATCAAAGGATCAGTTGATTAATTGATTAGTTAATCAAAAGAGAAATGATTAATAAGAATTCTGATCAATAAATGTATCTTTATTATTAATAATATAGTGGGGTTTTGAACAGTTTGTCAGACAAAACAAGAGACTTAAAGAACCTAAGCTCTGACACAATGTCACTGGCACGTTGACATTTCTGATTTCAGTAATTAAAAAAGCGACTGGCATTATCGTTAATAAAAATAGTTGCAGCCCTAGATGTTTGCAAAATGATACCAGGCCGCAGATGGAAAAATAAATCAACTCAGGGTTGCACACTATAAATATAAGGTCATGTATGTCACTCCATATGAAGCCAACCTATGGGGCTTTGGCACCACTGAAATGGGATGTAAGATTAGTATGGCAAACTGATAAACTGCTATGAGATGATAATAACCATATGAACAACAAGGTCTAGGTTCATGCATACTCCTGCTACTACTACTACAGAGACTAAAGATAAATCTTTCTGCAGCTTAGGAGATGTTCTTGTGTTTCACTTAAAAATGTACATTCCCACCACACCCTTTACAAAAATGTCCACAGCCTCATGTGCTCAATCGCTAATCTGTTGTTTTAATCTGATGTTGATCTTCTCAGTGATCTCTGACCAACTTAGGTAGGTAAGAGCGCTAAGCAGCATTCAGATGGTCAGAAGTAGGTCAGAGGCCATTAAATAGTGCCTATGTCAAACAGAAACAAAGTGTCAGCAAGCTCATGCTAGAATTCACAGGGGTACACGCAGATTTAAGAGGATCACATTACATGGCAGGGCACTGACATTACAGAGAGTTTGTATGACTGCACACACCCACTGTGTTCATACAAGAGAGCCCACGCACACATCTCACACTCAATTAAAGGTCACTTCTTATTTCACCAGACAATCTGCCAACATGTCCATCTTCTGTTCTGTTGGTTCAGCAAGTTTCTAGAAATTAGTATCTTGATACAAGACAGGGTGAGGCAGATCATCAAGATGATCACATTTAATGTTTGAAAATCGTATCCGTCTTCTTATCAGTCAGACGGCTCCCTGGAAAGGGCCTCTGTCCACACAAAGTCACATGGGGCTTACTTGACTCCTACAAAACATGAGCATTTTTCCTACAGCCGACTCCCTCACAAATTATATTGGTCTCCCTCCGCTTTTTTCCAACAAGGTCAATATTGATTTTTCATTCCCATGTGAGCAGCGCTGAATCTTTTCCATGTCCATTTCTTACTATAGTGAGACATTAGTTGGGAGCCTGGATGGGACTGGATAATATTGGTAAGGCAAACAAACCCATTAAGACTTTTTTTTAACATCATTAGGTCTCATCCTGGAGAGAACAGGATGGTGTCTTTAGAAGTGCCATGAATGATAGTGGCTCGTGTCTATAAACCTTGATTCATCTCAGACATTATTAATAAGGCATTTTCATTACCGACCTAGTTGTGGGGGAATCAAAGTGACCCACTTATTTCCCCATGGCCCCCCACCAAGCTCAACATAAATTAAAGCTCCTCTTGCAGCGCTGCTAGCTTTCCTCTGTTTGTACTGTTTTCTCAAGCAATCTCCACAGTAGGACACAAAGACAGGAAGCACAACTGTTTCCTTTTTCGCACTAAGGAATCCATAAGCACATTAGGAACTATATCTAGTTTGTATTGATTGCGGCTACACTTTAGCTTGAATTTACTAATTGCTTTCCTGACCCAGTGAATAAAGAACATTCTTTGGGCTGGATTTCTATGTCACAATTAAAATTATACAGGAAAAGTACTTTTGTAGCATTTATCGCCCAGTGTGCATGCAGTCCCTTTTCTTTCGTGCTAATGGCCACCTTTCATGCCTGCCTTTGCAGCCACTCTGTGTGTGTATGAAGGGGTTTGTAGCAAGCCTGGACAAAGAAGCATGCAAGTAATTTCTACGTGCTGATAAGCTGTGGAATTCTTCTGGGATCCCTCCATCAACAAAAGGACACAGTGATGTACAATCTTGTCTTCAGTATGTGGCAATCACAGGGCTGTCACCCACCAAAAACTGTTCTGTACACTGCATGCTAAAAAAAAGATATTCCGTGCCTCCTGTCCCTGGACTGTAGCTGGAAATGACTCCTTGCTTGATTTGTATGACAATTTAAATTTTGCTCACTATCAGGTATACTTTTCTTCATTAAAGCTGCAGTAACAGATTTTTTGGCAACTTGGGAGCAGCAGAACACACGGAAAACAGAACATTATTATCACATTACAGTGTTTTATGGCGAACTTATTTAAACATTCAGCAGACATGGAGCAACAGTAGCATGTATAAAAGTCCATTATTCACTCATTTCTTGGGTGGTGGCGCTACTGTACAAAAAGGAACAGATTAAATGTGTTAAACTATATTTGTAGAACATAACACTCCCCGCTTGGGGTCTCTAGAGACTCCCCATTAACTAATCATGAGTCTTCGGTGACAGAAGCAGGACTACTTCTGTAACAGGACGACAGAAAGTATTTTTAGTCCTACTCTTAATAGTGGTTGCTTCGACTTTCCGAACCAATCCATCTTCTCCTGGAAAATGTCTTTG
>JAVQJD010078493.1:0-35069 GCA_036023655.1 Nannoperca australis
GTTTAGGGGATGCAGACATAGAACGACTGAAACTGACTGACTCGTACATAAACGGCACACAGGTATCATGCATGTGTAGTTAATCATGTGCATTTACTTTTTTCTTTTATTTATGCAGTAAGCACCAGTGATTTAAAAAAATGAGTGGTGTGTCTCTGCTACAGTACAGAATGGTGGACCCCGCACACGGCTCTCTCAACGAGAGCTACACACCGGAGGACGACTCCCAGGAAGTGCATTCCGTCTTTTCTGACGAGGGAACAGCACGGCGGCCAGACAATGGGGTAAGGGACATGAGACACACACACGCACGCGCTATGATCTCATCAGACTTTTTTAAAAGTCTAGACAATCTAGACAACAATGTCTATTCATTTAGCTTCACATCTGAGGATCCAAAATCACATTTTAACATCCCTCACATCTCGCTCTTCCTCAGATCAAGAAACCAATCTCGCGCACAGTCTTGCCGTCTGACTCGATGTCTATTGACGGGGGCTTTTCGGTACCCGGCATGGGCGGCTACAGTGCCACACTGGACCGCCCTTACAGGCCAATCGGAGCAGGAGACTACCCGACAGCCACAGTGCCCAGAAACTACCACTATGCTCCTGTGGGGGGTTACGACAACTACCGGGGAGGAACACCATCGGACGCATACACTAGCCTGAGCAGAGGCTCACACATGGACGACCGCTACAGGTACAAGAACCCTGCATTGAGTGCTGTGGATGTTTTCTTAAGTGTCACATTTGATTATTGCTGTTTATAGACTCTGAAATAAGTTCTAATAGTCCCTGTTCTAATTTACCAACGTGATGTGTCACATTTGAACATCTGTTACACACAAACTGTTACAGGTTAATTAGCATTAGCATGTTATAGTTAGGTCCCTGGTCGTTGCTCTTACCTGGAGCCACAACTGTAATTCATAAACAATGCAAATTTACACCAGGCTGAATCTAAGTACTTTATATTTGTTAAAAACTTGTAGATGTTTTATTTCCTTTTTTAAAAGTGGTCACTTAAATATTTACTCTAAAGGTTCAACAGACATGGTGGACAAAGTGGTTTAATTTTTATTTCCTTCATTAAATGTTCTCTTTATGGAAGAAGTTAATGGAACAACCTGCATGCTTTAATTTTACAGTGTGTCTGAAATTGACAAGAGCAGAATTTGTGTTTGAGAGAGGTAGAAAAAACAATACATATGTTTACACATTTCCTCATTTACACCATAGTCATGAAGTGTCGGCCCTTCTTTCAACCCTGTTCAGACTCAGGATTGTGAAGCCAGATAACGCGTGTTGTAACGTTACGATTGACTTTGATTAGAAGTTCATCACCATGTCCGACTGAAAGCGGGGGATCACTCAGGATAGGATCTTACTTTAACAACTCTGTTTACTTCTGCCATTCCTAGGCCAGCTGATGGCTACAGGACCCTGGACTCTGGCTACCGGGCCCCAAGCCGCCAGCAGCTTGACCCGTACGTAGCACAACCCCAGGTGAGCCGGGGAATGAGGGCCCTGGGCTCAGCGCTGGAGATGCGCTATGGCCACGGCCACTACCTGGAGGATGACCAGCGCAGTGTGGGATACGATGAGTACGGCATGGGGCCTCCACCCATGCACCCAGGAGGCTACGGCACCATGCCTCGCCTAGGGGTCGGCCCCGGGGGTGTGGACAGACGAAGACTCAGGTAAAACACAAAGGCGTTGCTGTGGTGTCGGATCAGACCCACGTGTGCAAACGACTCTGTGAAGCTTATGTGAAACACCTAGCAAATGTTTCTCTGTTTATCTCGCTCTGCAACACGCAGGAGCTGTGAGGATACTTTGGACGCTGGCATGGGAGGAGTTGACCCTTATGCCTGGGGAGTTCCCATGTCGATGGAGAGGGGGAGCATGGCCTCACTGGACAGCACACTGAGGAAGGGTCCCCCCGCTTCATGGAGACAGCCGGAGCTGCCGGAGGTCATCGCCATGTTGAACTACCGTCTGGACCCTGTCAAGACAAATGCCGCCGCGTTCCTCCAGCATCTCACTTTTAAGAACGATAAGGTAAAACAGCGGAGAATGAAAAGGAGAAAAACAGTATTTAACAAATATTTGTTTTTGTATTGTGGCTATTTGGAAAATCCTCGATGCAAGCAAGATCATATTGCATGTGTGTCTAGGTTAAGTCAGATGTGCGTCGCCTGAAGGGCATCCCATCCTTGGTCTCACTGCTGGACCACCCCAGCAAGGAGGTGCACCACTCGGCCTGCGGAGCCCTAAAGAACATTTCATATGGGCGAGACCAAGACAACAAGATCGCCATCAAGAACTGCGATGGGGTGACTGCTCTGGTCAGGTTACTGAGAAAAACCCACGACCAGGACCTCACGGACACTATCACAGGTATCAACGTCACATGATGCTTGTATAGATCATTTCTTTGTTATAAGGTGTAGCCCTTTTGTTCTCCCTTATTACTTATTACTCACTCACTCACGGTTTGTTTGGTCAGAACAACCTTCACATAACGCACCTTTTCAAATATTCACAGAACAACAAAGGACACAAACAAATTGAAACGCATTCAATTGGCATGGATGAGACAAAAGATAATAAAGGAAATAAAAATAAAATAAAACTGACAATGAATGGCATGTAACACAGATGGGGTGGTATTATGCACAATGAAATATAACAGGGTAAAAGTCTGCTGTTCCTCTGCTACATTAGACTTCAGGGAAAGTTGTGAAATGTAGATTTAATTATAGGAGATATTCCTCTTTATACAACTAGTACATTATCCCATCTCCTCTTTTCATCTCCTGTGGTTTAAAGAATTACACTTGTTTTCATTTCAAATCATCTGGTAGACTGAAGAGACTGAGGGACAAACCAAAGTTAAAATCTGACTTTTTAGAGCTGTAAATTAATTCAATGGTTATAATTATTTTAAAAACTTCCTTTTTTTGACAGTAACAATATTAATTGTATCGTCCCAGGCACCTTGTGGAACCTCTCATCCCATGACTCGGTAAAGATGGAGATTGTGGACCACGCCATGCACGCCCTAGCCGACGAGGTCGTCGTGCCTCGCTCCGGCTGGGAGCGGAGTAACGGAGGAGAGGAGAGCTGCAAACCACGCCATCTGGAGTGGGAGACCGCCTTGACCAACACTGCCGGCTGCCTTAGGTACGCAGCAGATCGATGGATGGAAGGCAGAGAAAAGACGGACTTATTTTGAGAGTACAAACCATGTAATTATGTGCTTAACGTCTCCCTCTCTCCAACAGGAATGTGAGTTCAGAGCGCAGCGAGGCCAGGCGAAAGCTGAGGGAATGCACTGGACTGGTGGATTCGCTCATGTACATTGTCCAATCGCAGATAAACCGCAAAGATGTGGATAATAAGGTACCCTTTGACCTAAGTCGGATGATTTCTGTCTTTTGGTTGCACGAAATATCGCACAAAACCAGAGCGCCTGTCCTGCTCCGTCTCCACCAATAAACATGCCGTCCCCACCTTTCTTCAGTTGGTGGAGAACTGCGTCTGCCTCCTGAGGAATCTGTCTTATCACGTTCACCGCGAAGTCCCCGGCTGCGAGCGCTACTCGGAGGCCGCGCCCCTCAACCAGGGGCCGGCCCCGGCTAACAAAGGCGGCTGCTTCGGCTCTCGAAAGGGCAAAGGTCAGTGTCGGGCAGCTGTTGCAGCGTTACACTGCGTCCATGTGATTGGCTGTTTGAAAGATGGGTAGCTGCTGATGGGTTTGAGCTTGTTGGTGGCGGAAGCACCTGTCGCTGTTTTTTCACACTCTACCACGGTTTCCCTCCTTTTTCCTCTTCTCTCTCTCTCTCCTCCCTCCTTCCTCGTCCCTTTCTCCCGTCTTTATCCCCACCCTCTTTCACTTCCTTCTCTCTGCTGTGTTTTTATTTTTATTTTTTAGATGAATGGTTTTCCAAAGGTAAGCTTCTCCTCTTGGTATTCTCGTGAGCCTTTGACCACCCTGTCGTCGCTCATTTTACTAACGCAGCATAATACTTCACTAGAAAATAAGTGTCTAATGTTGAATTTGCATCCAGTTCACGAGCATGACCACCTGACGTCACGCAGACAACGTTGCATGTTCACAGTACTTGTTCCACTGGTTGCATGGTCGCTTTTCACATGACGACGTACCTGAGATAAAAGACTGCGGATGACTGACTGGTCGTCACAACCGACTTCACAAGATCTGTCTTTCATGTTGTTGTTGTTCATGTTTTTTTTATATTTGATTTCTCTCTGCAGGAAAGAAGGACGGAGATGATGGGAGTGGAGATCAGGTTGACATCCCAAAGAGGACAACACCAGCCAAAGGTATGCATGACTCTTTTCCCCTTCAAATCATATATAATTGATCCGTCTTTAGGCTAACACGCTTGTATGTTGCAGTACGAATCCCCTTTAGTCCTGTTTATTCGTCTCTGTGCTGCTAGCTGCTAGCAGCTATTGCTAAACATAAAGACAGGATCTAGTCCTCGACTAAAGACTTTTTTACAAGGATACAAAACCTTATCTGCATACAGTTTTGTATCTGTCTTGGAAATGAATGATTCCTTTCTGGGAAACCAGCTGAAAATGTTAATGCTTTATTTCAATAATTTGTCTCTCTACATTTTACTCTCAAAATATATGATCTTAAAAGTTCGAAACTAGTGGAAATACAGTAATAAAAAAAAAATTTTAATAGTCTGAATAAGGCCACAAAACGTGTTCAAATAGACTAATGCTTCCCTTTAGGCACACACAAACATTTATTTCTTGGTGTACATTTTCAAAATACCAGATTTAGCTCAGCTGGGAGTTCAATTTTTGTCAAATCCTTTATTATCTGTGTCCAGCACAAATTGTTTAAGTTTGTCAAACGAGCGTCCGTCTCTTTGCGTCGACTTCAGGTTACGAGCTGTTGTTCCAACCAGAGGTGGTTCGTGTTTACACATCGCTGCTCCAAGAGAGCAAGAACCCCTCGGTGCTGGAGGCTGCTGCCGGAGCCATCCAGAACCTGTGCGCCGGCCGATGGACAGTCAGTACCGTTTGTTAACACACTGAAACTCTGCTGTCGGTGAAAAGAGGAAATTCTTAGGAATGTTTTTCAGGGTGTAGTCTCAATTTTATTCAGTTTTATTTATATAGCGCCATATAACAAGGTTATCTCAGGGCACTTTTTCGTATAGAGCAGGTCGAGACCAACTCTTTATATTTAGAGACCCAACAATTACCATCCTGCGCAGCATTGGGCGACAGCGGTGAGGAAAACCTCCCTTAATCTTAAACCAAATCTGAATGATTGATTGTTATGGGTCTGTTAAAGTGCATTTAATCTCTGATTAGTCCGTTGTTATACTGTCCATGGATACTGTCTGTGTTGAAGTTACCGGAATGAAACTGCTGTCCGTGTAAAATGACACTAGCCTCTCTAACCCCTCTCTGTGCTCGTTGTTCAGTATGGCCGGTACATCAGAGCCACTGTGCGTCTGGAGAAAGGTCTTCCCATGATGACAGAGCTGCTGGGTTATGGCAATGACCGTGTGGTTCGAGCAATGTCCGGAGCCTTGAGGAACCTCGCCATCGACCACCGTAACCGCGAACTGCTCGGTAAGAATGTTGAATTGGGTGTTCAAATGAACTACAAAATAGTTATTCTCAGAAAATATTATAATTGCTTCCCTTTTGCTGGATGGTTATTCTACGTACAGTATTTGATGCACACGGTTGGTTTATTTTATTTTTTATAATCGATGTTTGTACCTCACGGTGTTTCTCCTGCAGGTTTGCATGCAGTGCCTCACCTTGTGGCCAACCTGCCCGGAGGACAGAGTCAGTCTGGGCGCGCTCTGTCAGAGGAGACGGTGGTGTCTGTACTGAGCACGCTCACTGAAGTGCTAAACAACAGCCTGGAGGCAGCAAAGAACCTTCGAACCTCGCAGGGCATTGAGAGGCTGGTGCTCATCAACAAGGACGGGTACGTCTGGTCTGTAACGGGAGCCGAGAATGTAGAAGCAAACGTAGTGCTCTCAGTATGTTTTCTAGAAAATCCAAGTTAAATGTGAACGGATACTTTGGCTTTTTCAAGCCCAACTTCTGTTCTCACTCAGAAACGAGCGTGATTTTTTTTTAAATGCATTTGTTTTTTGGATCACACTTTGCTGACTGTACATAATGTCTTTTTTTTGTTTTTGTTTTTTTTACAGAAAGCGCTCCGATCGTGAGGTGCGGGGGGCCGGCCAGGTGCTGCAGCTCGTCTGGGCCCACAAAGAGCTGCGCCGGCCTCTCGAGAAGGACGGCTGGAAGAAGACGGACTTCATGGTCAACCTCAACACCGGCACCACCAACGGCCCGAGCACCCGAGCCAACGGCACCTACGAAGACAGCACCACGCCACTGCTAGACAGAGGTCCGCGTGCGAGAAATAACCCGTGGTTCAAAACACTGATGGCGTTTAAACCCAACATTTAGTTTATTAAAGGTTACGAAATTTTAAGGTTATGCATGTATTTAACGCGCGGATCTGTTTCGCTTCATCTTAGGGGAAAAGAGGGACATGATTCCACTAAATGACCTTGGCCCTGGTTAGTATATTCATCATCACTGCTTTTTATCAGGACACATTTGTATAAAAATTGTCTTTTTCAAGATGATATGTAGTATGATTGTTTTATTTATTGATTCTTTCCATCTTTTGTTTTTCTCAGAGGCCTACTCTACACTGGACCAGAGGGAGAGGAGACACACTTTGGATGAAACTACAGACACTTTACCGGTACTTTAAAAAAAAAAAAAAAAAGATTAATATGTGGGATTGTTCACTTAAACCACACTAACCCTTAATCTCCTGCCCTTCTGTGAATACTTCCTGACTTTAACCTTTTTAAAACTTTACAATAACTGACATTATTTTTCTGTCACATTCACTCCCTCTTCTCTCTCTCTCTTTCTCTGGTTGTCTCTCAGCGAGGGGTGTATGGGGGCAGAAAGGGCTCCTTGCCCCTGTTGGACTCCTACGATGGTTAGCCCCCCCCCCCTCTACCCCCCCTTCTGCATGTAACAGCATGGTATGTCCAACTGACCTCTCGTTCTGCATGGACTCTATGAGCTCCTTTTGTCTCTTTTCTAACTTCAAACCCTCTGTGAAACCTGGTCTCTGTCTGTGATGGTGTACAGTAACACCTGGTTTAGGTCCACTCGACTGAACTATACGATGCCCACGATGTGATTTGTGATCTGGTGAAGTATGCTGCAGCGGCTGCCCCTTGTGCATTGTGGTCCGCACAGTCTGTCAGTGTAGAGATGAACCCAAGGTCGATAATTTAAGAATAGAAATCCTCAGAATAAGTTTGTGCACTAGTGCTGTCACAATACCACAACTTTCACTTTGATACCACTTCAAGTTTAATTATAACATTAATCACTACAGTAAAGGGGAAAAAGCAATGCTGTGTCACCTTTATGTTAATATTTTCTGCAAACTTTTCTTAAACCTTTTGTAATTTTATTTTTTTTTTATTTTATTGTTTTGCAAAATTGGCTTTGACAGTTTAGTGTGACCCACGTCTTCTCAAAATAGTTTTTGTATCTTTGAGCGGCAGCCGGCAGAATGGACTTGGACTCACTTTAGGAATGTAGCGTAGCGTTTGATGCTTTTGTGTGTCCAGGATCCAAGTACGCAGCTGCAGCTCTGTCTGGTGGTGGTCTAGGATTTGTGTTTCAGGGCAGTCGTGTGGCTCTGCAGGGTATTACAACAACATAAGTGCCAGAATATATATTTAGTTTTAATGCATTTGGCATTGGCCTGCTATCGAGTAACTTAATTAGGATTTAAAAAAGGAACTTGAAAGAACATTGACTGAGATTTTGGGGAAGTAATGAACACAATGCATATATTTTTTAAGCAAGTAACTGAAATAATAATTCATAATTGATTACCTGTTACTTAAATTCTCAGTTTTCTTTTAAAGTCATCAGTGCACTCCAGTTAAAAAATGATGTTGCTAAGTTGAGCCGTTCTTTACATTAATCCTTAATATTGTTGTTTTTCTTTTGCCTGAAGGTTAAGATAAACCTTTTTATTAGTCCCTCAGTGGGGAAATCGCAGGGCATCAGTAGCATAAAACAGTAGTAGATATAAAAATAAAGCATTAAACCAACCTATGTGCTCCAATCTTTTTTTGTTTTACGTAACATAAATTAAAATGAATGAGTATCTATTCGTTATCGGTGCATTCTTCTTTTGTAGGTTGTCCATTTTGAACTTAGCTTGCCTTTTCTAATCCAGCATACACTTGCTGATGCAGGAAGGCACCGTTACAGACACACTTTAATTCAATGGATCGCAGGATAATTGTGTTAAACACTTTTCATGCAACTAGTTACTATGGAACCTTGTGTGATTTACTACTGTGTTACAGGGAAAACTAATGTCATTACATTGAACGATTTGTTCAAAGGTTATAATAAAAAAACGATCAATACAATGTTATATTGGTATTATTGAACATCTGCGTATTGTGACAGCACTACTGTGCAATGTGCCATACTAATACCGCTGAGCGAGTCTTTTGTGTTGCCTTCATGTTTGTGTAAATGACCCACATTTTATATTTTGACTGTTTTTAATCGACGTCTTTTGCTCTGTTCCTGTAGAAAAACTGATAGTGTGCATCACCCAGACTGGGCCATCCCACCCCTACAACTGCTACTGAGGAGAGAAGATCCAGATGCACAGACTCTCTCCCTCTCTCGCCCCCCTCCCCCCTTCTCTATCACCACACAGATGGGATTAGAAGATGAGGGTAGGCATCCAAAGAAAAAAATGGCCGTGTTGCTGGCGAAACATTTCATGCAACGCACACACATACAAATGCATACTTTTTACAAATTCATTCAGTTGTAGCAACATAAATATATTCTGTTTTTTTTATTATTATAATTATTCTATAAAGGCAATCACCATTGTTGACAATCATTTAATTCTGGTGTTTTTTTTTCTTTTCTTCTATGGTCAACATTTTGATCAATTTTGTCATAGACTTGTTGCTGCCAACACCCGCATCCTCATGATGAATTTGTACGTAGACTTCTATGTAGGGTATATACTGTATATAAAAAGAAAATGGGATGACTGCATTAGTTTTGGCTCATTAATTTAAATCGTCCCTTTGCTGGGATCGTTGGGAGGTTGAGACCGACGGCCGCCCTGTAGATTAAGAATGTTTATATAGTTATTTTTCCTGTCTAGAGTTATTTTCTCTTGGTTGGGATGAGCACAGGTGTAGACAAGAAAGGGCAGGTGTGTGTATATTTGTCATACAGTAAACCTGTGGCCGTGTGTGTGTGGAAAATGAATATGGACCTTGGATTGAGAGAGTGTGTGTGTGTGTGTGTGCACGGACCAGACCCATGAAGACCACATGTTGATTATTTCATCTGTTCATGTTGTCAGTTTTTATCTTGTGCTCCTACTCCTGTGACAAAGCATTGGGTTTTTGTTGTTGTTGTTGTTGTTAGTTTTTATGTACCGACTGCCTCTTTTTGTGTTTGATATCTTAATTTCCAGCTTTTTGTTTTTATTTTTCTTCCTTTTTAGTTAAAAAAACAAAACAAAAAAACAACTGAGGTGCTGCGTTTTCACTTTTTCTGTCTGGATTTAGCCGATCAGACCAGTACAACATGTCAAACTGTAATGTGAAGATGGTAAACATACACTACTAAACCACTTAAACATGTTGACATCCTGCTTTAGAAGCCATTTTCAGGCTCTACTCCAACAGATTCACACTATCGATGCTCTATGGCTTTATTCTTCATCTACAAAGTATAAAACACTTCAGGAGGGCCTCTTTACATCAGAATTTCTTTTGAAAAATCACTACTTGCTGTTTTTTTTTTTTATATATATATATATTGGCATTTGTAATGTGCAGTTCCATTAATAAAAATAAAAACATTCACTCAGAGAAGACTCGAGTTTTAACATGTTGGGAGAGATGCTGGTGTTTAATTTAATTTGGGAGGCAGACAAAATGCACATTTTGCTCTATGATCCATTTAACTTTTTTTTTTTTTTCATTTTTTTTTTTCACCGTGTCTGGTTTGTATTTTATTCGGGGAATTGTATGTTTGGGAGCGGTGGTTGAGAGCATTATGCAACTTGTTGAACTTTTTAGTCGCAGTTTTACCGCCGACTTGTTTTTAAGGCAAAAGAGACCAATCATCTTTGTTTTTGTTCTTTATTTTTTACTCCACACACACAGTATATTTGTAATGTTGCCTATCCATGTAAAGTTATGATATACCATTCATACCTGCCTTGGCTCTGAGAAGTTGCTTTTTTCAGTAAAGTATGTAACTGGTAATACTGTTGTTTTTTTATAAATAAAGATCTTTTCTTAGACAAGATTTGGTGCTGTGTGATTGATGTGGCTGTGTAGGGTGAGGAAGGACTGTATCGTGTAGACAAACGGGTCTAATTAAAGACAACCAGTCCGTAAAGTAATTGCATCCCCTCGTTCTTGTTAAGGCAAATGGCAAACGCAGAAAAGCTTGTCACTATGTCAGATATTTGCTCTCTTAACATCCGTGTGCTCCATTAGGCTCGTTTTTGTGCATTGGCGTGGCTTCGAGCTGTCCAATCCCGTTCTCGCTCAACGCTTTGAGGGAATTTCTTGCACAAACATCGAGAATGAACTGATTTAGCAAAGCTCAAAAGGAACTTGACAGATACATTTTTTGGGGCCATAACTTAAGAATCGAAGCTGTGTTTCTGACAAAAAAAATTCAGTTTAATGGGATACAACGATGAAGTGATATTTTATATCCAAAGGTCAACTTCACTGACCTCCATAATGTCCTGGAAAAACACCATGTGGCCATTTTTCAACACCATGACTCTGTTAAAAAAAAATTTTAAAAAATCCTTTGTTCCTTCCACGTATTCACTACCAGTGTGAGTCTGGACGCACGTGGATGCAAACTGCAACTTGACTGGTTGGCCCAGCCAGACAACCGCGGGGCGGTAAGTGTAATTTTGGACGCTCTAATTACCGGGGCTTGTCATCCATGAAATCATTTATGTCGGCTCGCTACAAACACATCCATCTCCCTACTTAAGACCGCGAACTGTGCTCAGGTGTTGTCTTCATGCCTGCGTAAAGCCAAACGCGACGTGCGCCGCAGCACGGTTAAAGAGTGACAATCCGCTTTGCTGTTGTCTCTGGTTACACACGCTGACAGGGAATAGCTGCCGTGTGTGTGTGTGTGTGTGTGTGTCAGCCTGGAGCCAGACATGTCGAAGGAACATATAAGGGTTATGCGAGGACGTTTCCAATATGCAGCACATCTGAAATGCATCCCGCACGGAGTGGGAAGCAGCTGCTGGGTCACGAGGGCTTTTCTGTGCATGTCAGAGTGTGAAAGTTTGATATTAGTCAGGTTAAGATGTGTATGTGTCAGCTTGTGACCCATAAGCACTTCACTGAGTACTTGGATGTTTGTTATATGTCTTACTTCAAACATAAATATAAATGTTTATTAAGATTGAGTAGTTAAATGTACTAAATTGGTTTGTAAGAGACAGGGCAGCTAATGATGTGGCCCCTGATGTCCTGGGGGTTTTAGTAAGATGGGGGGTTAGTTTTACGTCACATGGCAGGTCAAGAGGTTTCACATCTGTATGTTCATTACATTTAGGCATTTAGCAGACGCTTTTATCCAAAACGACTTCCAAATAAGAGCTTTACATAAAGTGCATAGAACCATGGACCAAAACAACAAGATGTCGTATCAAATAATATGAGTGCTGGTGATGAATCACAGGTGCTGTAGGTAAGTACATCGCTGCCAGTGGCAAAAACGAAAAAGAGCTTTAAATTCAGAAACAGATTATGTCCGTTCATAATCAATCACAGTACGATCAAGCTAGACAACAATTCTCATATAATATATCACACGACATGCTGAACTTTATGGAGCCGATGTGTCCCATTTGTTGTTTTTGTTGTATGTACATATCTTTTCCTCAAAATAATTATTTTACCATCTCTGTCTGCATGATGCAAAAGAGACAAATTAAGGATGGGTATCTATTATTTTGCCCTTCAAGCAGACCTTACAAAGAGGAATATAAACATGGTTTGTTGCCGATCACCTATATTGGAATCACATTGGGAGAGAATTTCTTCACGACTTGTCAGGAGTGGAGGAACAATTATGAAATGTGCACGTGAGTGTTTGTTGACTATAGGTTTTCCTACTCGGCCCTATAAAGTTTCTCTCTCTTGCAGTGTGGAGACGAGATTGAAACATCTTTTTAGACTCTCCTGATATGCAAAGTTCAACTGCGAGGTGGGGGGGCTACATTGGAGGGATTCGTGACCCCAGGACCGTAGCTGCACTCCTGGTACCAATTGTAACGTTTATGCAGGGTAATAAAAATCTCATGCCACAACATAAGAACTATTTGACATGTAGCAGCCGCACGTGTAGCTTTAATAGAGCTGTATTAAAAATTGTCTTGTCCTCTAGCTGCTACAAGCCTATATCTGAGTGACACGTGTGCGTTCATGTCCGTGTTAGTCATTGAGTGTGTGTGATGTTTGTAACCTGTGCAGCTGTTACACACACACACACACACGTACACTCCCTTCCTTAAACTTGAGACCACCGAACGCAGCAGATTCTCCCTCCCACCCCGTGTCCCATCATTGGGTGTCATATCTATTTAGGGCTCCCGCGCTGTTCTTCATTTCCTCTCTGTTGCTTTCTCAAGCTCAAGTAGAAGCAGCAACATTTAACTCCGGCACACAAGATCTGGAGGAAAACTGCCGGGAGGTTAAAACCGAAGGGGTACGACGCATGTTCTCTGAGGACTTATTGCTATCGTTGTCCGCATTAGGGACCACCACCGGTGTGTGGCCTTCCTTCCTCGTGATCCCTGGAGACGATCTGTGGAGGAAAGTGAGCTCGATCAGTTTCAGAGCAGAGGAACTGCTCAGTCTTGCCTTGTAGCTCATGGGTTCGCTCGACGTCCCTAGCCCGTCCTCGTCAAACTCGGACAACGAGTCCACCGATCGCACTCCGGCCCCGGACTCCTCCCGACACACTTCCCACACCGGACAGCAGAGCGGGCTCGACGGCCTGGGCTACGGGTTCTGGGTGGCCTGGCACCACCTGAGGCCCTTCATCCCCTTCTTCCTCATCAGCTTCATGGTCGTCGCCCTCGTGTACCTGATGCAGGCCATCATCTTCGGGGGGCCCTTCAAAGACCCGCTCTTTTTCGTCAAGTTCAACGAGCGTTGGCCCCGGCCTGCTCTGGCACAACAAGACTCTCCAACTCCTACCAAGGTTTATAGTCCGGCCCCCTCCCCGTCCTTCGAGCAATTCCTCCTTGAACCACACGGAGACAATGAGACGATGTGAACGGTTTGAACTTTTCTCTGTGGATGGGAGCAACAAGGACTCCCCATCGATTACACCAGGCCTCAGTGCTATTCAAAGGGCACAGACTAATACTAATGTATATTAGTAAATTCATTTTGGGTGTATTTGGGTTGTTGTATATGTCTCCTGCCTATCCTTTTTACCTGACCCCAGGACTAGTTATGTTACGGGTTGGAAAATAAACTGTAGGACTGGATGAAAAAGAGTTCTTTCAGCGATTTGCAGCTCAATCAGGTTCTGTCAAGTCTTTTAAAACATGAGACTGGGCCATGATGCTGCAATTTACTCATTTATAAATATTGATTTTCCGGGACAGGTTTTTTGACACATTTACATGGCAGGTTTCAGCACAGTTAGACAAAGTTTTAAAAGTTTAAAAAGTTTGTCTTTTAAGTACAAAATTCTCACGTCCCTCCACTGTGGTTCAGCAAGCAAACACTGTGCATGGAAGCACAGAGGGGGAAATATAACTCAAGCCTCATATTCGCTTCAGCTGAGCTTCAGTAAGGGATCTGTTTGTAGCTTGAATGGACACAACTAAAGTGACCAATAACCCCTTCAGTGTTCGTATGATCACGTGTGTATTGTATGAAGATAGACGTGGGAAAAAAATGTGAATTTATCCTTTAACTTTCTATGAACACCACGCTATAAAGAGCAGTTCACAGTAGCAGACTTTGTCTTTGTTTTTCCCCCGTTAAGTAATGTGGGAGAAAAACCCCAAAGATGGCCCAGATGTCTTCAGGATCTTCACCACACAATAAGTATAATACTTATATAATACTTACTTACTCAAAAATAATTCTACTGAGTCAAAAGAGTTCAAATATGACTTCAGTTTATTGGCAAATAAACAAGCACAAACAAACCTGAGTCGGTCCATGAAGTAACTGACCGTAACACATCTTTTTTAATAGCCTCCTTTCAAAGTTGTAAAACCACACGTTGACCGTGACCCAATCCCCGTGATGTTTTCAACCTGCGCTGGGTCAGACATCATTGCCTCCCCCTGGCACACTGCTCTTTGGTCAAATTTAATTGTTTCCGCTGAAGATCTTCCTGTTCTGGCATGTTTCCTCGGCCACCTCCCTGATCAGTAGATAAGTGTACCAACTGAGGAACTGCTTGTTTTCATTCAGGGACTCTTTCCCGCTGTCTCCAGAATAATATTCCCTTGCCTGATACACTCTTACCTCCCACTGCCTGCTGCTGCACTTAATTAAGAATACAAGACTTTTATGATTATGCCCACATCCGACAACATATGACTGCATCGTGATTATGACTGGACCTGACTTTACCTTGATTGACTTATGTATAATACTGCACTGTAAAACTGATTATGACTAATTTGACCTCTCTGACCTTACCCTACAATGAGTTGTATGGTGGTGGAGCGGAGTCGAGATCAGAGTCCTGCATTTTCAGACACTGAGATAAAGATAAGATTTTTCTGTCCCTGCCTTATGTCTTCTTTCCCTCCTATATCTTACTGCTACCAGATCCCATTTGGGGAAAAGTATTATTTATTTTTGTCACTATTTCTTTATTTAACAGTTTAATCAATTTTCACAATATTAAGGATTTACGGATCCCTTTGTTGATTTTATAAATCCCCTTTATTGTTAAGTTTTAATCAATTGTTTAATTATTTGAACAGTTAATTCAAACAACTTCATCAGTGCACTATGTTTCTTGAGTTTGACATTTCCCCTTGTAATACATTCATTGCCTCCTGCAATAATTAAACTCAGCACTGAAATGCCTGTTGTGCTACAGTAGTCAAAACTCTTAACATAACTCACCAGTTATATTCCCAGGTTTTTCCCAAAACCTGTAAAACCAGTAGATCTCTTTACTGATGCTGTTAAATTGCAAATGTTTCAACAGGGAGGCAGGCGTTGACAGGCAGACTGGTAAATAAAAATAACACCTTGTTAACTTGTTCATTCATATCACTCAGGGGCAGTCTATCCCAAGTTGGTCATTTGGTACAATTGTATATCCCAAATGAGATGTTAACCAGACTGTGGCAGAGTTGGGTGGTAACAATTAAAATGGGATTATGTTTTTATTGTGTGTCATTATGGAGCATATTCAGCCTCAATTTTACTGAAAAAATTGAACTAAAAAAAAAAGATCTGAAAGTGAAAAAAAAGAGACCTGAACTGAAAAAAAAAACTTGAAACAGAAAAAATAAGTTTTTGAATGTGAAAACATAAAATCTGAACCAAAATAAAAAAAATTAAATATCAAAAATATTTATGAAAGTAAAATCTGAAAAAAAAATGTATTCAAAAAAAATCTAGAGCTGAATCAAAATTATATTCAAACCGAAAAAACTTTTCATACACTAAACTTATGACCTTAATTTAGCTCCATACAAATCAGACAGGGACCGTTTTATGCAGAATGAATCCTTTTAATCTTGATACTTCACAAGTACATTTTGCTGATAATACATACACTTTTTTAATTAAGTAAGATTTTCTAAGCAGGACTTGTGGGGAAGTAGTTTTTGTGTAGTGCTGATACTTTTACTTAAGTAAACGACCTGAGGGGTACTTCTTCCACCACTGCTGACTGAATCAGTTTCAGCTCTGTGCTGCCAAATAGACTGTGAACAAAGTGTAAATTAAATTTGACATTTTTTAAATCACGTTTGGTTTTTTAACTTACTTGTCTGTGGCCACCAGGCAGCCAATTGTAGTATATTTAAATATAGTCACTTGCCGCCAAAAAGGAGCGCAATATTTTAAAGCAAAAGGGGAAGTAGCAGAAGGGATTATTATCTCGTGTTCAATGTATGTCTGTAATCTTTGGCTGTTCGTTGCGGTGCTGAGGCGGCTGTCAGGGGACGAGTACTGCCCCCTGCTGCCGAAGCGACAGGCTACAGCGGACCGTTGCTGCTGATGACCACGCTGACCCCTGGACCTCACAAAAAAAACCGCACAGAATACAAACCCTCTGGAAAAAACAATATAATGTATGCTAACCTAACTTTAAAATAATACACATTTTTAAAAGCGACCCGTTTTTTGGACGTGGGGAGGTATTTTGAAACTCGCAAACGGTGAGTGAAGCTCAGTGTCTGTCACCTGCCCCCGTTTGTGTGTAACAACTCAGCCCACGGGGAGAAAGTAGTTCACACAGCTCAGGTTGTACTCAGGCGTTTTGTTAGAGCCACTAATGTAATGTTCATGACATGTTAACTAACAGGTTGGTCTGTTATGACGAGTTTACAGCTCCTTGCTCTGCGCGGGCTGGTCATCTTGGGGACCTGCTAGCTGGCTGCTAGTTGTCAGCAGTGATGCTAATCCGCAGGTGTGCTTTGATCACAGCGGCGTGTTGTCACGTTGAAATCAGTTTTTACCGTTTTTATTACAGTTTCCAGTTAAAATCGTATACATTCGGTTGTTATACGAACCATAAGAAGGGAAACTTCAACAGCACAATAATTGTGGTAATTTGTAAGCGAACACTTGTTTGTGGCATTGGACTAGTTAATTAATTTGTGATCTATCCCATTACCAAGAACTGTATCTACTTCCATGAAAGAAATAACGTTTTAATGTAATTTTGAGAGAGTTAATGGCTGTTAACAATGGGATTTAGAAATAAGCATACAGTTAAAGCTCTTATTATGTTAATAAAGTTAGACTGAATTAGCAACATGTGATACTGTCAATTAAACTGTTCCCTTTCAAAATAATAATTTCAGCCACAAACCACTGACTATCAAAATAAAGCTAAACTATTAACTATTGTCATCACAAAATACAGGACTGCACAATGAAACACAGTTGTAGCCCCCTTCACACTACACACACAGAAAATGGCTAAATAGGCATTCAAATATTAATAAATAAATTTTAATATAATAAGACAAGAATTTACAATAAAAATGAACAACGTATATAAAAGTAGTGCTAAATGACGAAGTTAAATGGAAAACAAAATGCACAGTATGTGTAATAGTATACATAAATAAAAATGATAATCTCACACAACCTCAAGTTATAATATATGTGTACTACATCTGACTATAAAAGCTAATTCTGAATGTAAAGCACAGACAAGAGACTGTTGAGTATCGACCATCCTGCTCACGTTAGCCGGGATTCTTCGCAAAAATAGTAGAGTTGATTGGGTCAGAATAAATCTGTCCATCACGACATCACAGTCCAGAGGTTTGCCTTATCAGAGCAGCTTTGTGCTCAGCGCGTACCAGAGTCAGACAGTGCAGAGTGTAATGTTATTTTCATATTGTACAAAAATGTACTGATGATGTTCGTGATTGATTACTGTTTGTTTACCTGGTTCTCACGCATGCGTGCCATTATAGATTAGTGTTTGAAATGTCGTGCTCTAATTTTAGCCCGTAGTTTGTTGGAACCTTTTCATGAGCCTGATGAAGCACATTAATAAAAGATCTTTGATTAAAATACTTTTATGTTTAACAATTTCACTGCTCCCGGCTTTAAAAATGATCTTTCTTGTTACACTTACAGAAACTTGAATTTATTTCACGCTCATTAAAGTGTGGCGTCTTTCCATAAGCGCCGTTTAGGACTCTGTCCAGTTAGAAAGTGTCACCACCTTTACTGATTCCCTCTCGCTCTCCTCCTCTCTGTTCCTTCTCTGAAAAAAAAAAAAAGGATGGGTGAGATGTGGTGCTACCAGAAACCGGGGTTTGAAGCCCTCCTCCTCACTGGGCTGCAGAGACAGCAGCAGCGCAGCCAGTTCTGTGACACTGTGCTCCAGACAGGAGGTACAAATACGCTCACAAAAACAGCTTTATTTAGCACTCGGTGTGTGCAGGAGGTGTGCCTGTGGACAACCTGCAAACTGGAAGCTGTTATCATTCGTGACATCTTTCCTCTCCTCCAGGTGTGTCCGTGCCGGCTCACAGCTGCATTCTCTCGGCTATCAGCCCCCGCATCTCCTCCTCTCTGTCCTCCATGGCCCCGCTCCCCGCGGGACAGAGCCGCCTCCTGGAGTTCCGGGCTCTCCGCGACTGCACCCTGCTCAACATGGTCAGGCTGTTGTACTCCGGAGAGATGGCGGGGGAGGGGGCGAAGGAGAAGCAGGAGGCTATTTCTGCTGCAGCCAAGTTGGGCATCCACGGGCTGGTGGAGGTCACAAAGAGAGATTATAAAAGCAGAAATGAGGAAGGAGAAGGCCGGCCTGCAGAGGTGGGAGTGCAGACGGAGCCGGTGACGCCTGAGGAGGATGAGGGGAGACGGGGCAGGTGGAGGACAGAAGTGAGGGATGGATGCACCTTCCTGTGGAAGGAGACACTGTCAGAGGGTGGACAAGACAAATGGACTCAGACAGAGGAGCTGCAGCTTAACACAGATCCCCCTTCTCACCCAACCACCTCCTTTGAGACCATTGACATGGCCGCTCTCCAGAGTTTAGGACAGACCGACCCCCATCTTCTCCCCCCTGATATTCCCTATGTCCCCATATCTCTCATCTACCCACCAAATGAAAACCAAACACCCCAACTTTCCTCTGCTCTCGCATGGCAAGAACCCACAGCAGCCGGAAGCACGTCTGTTGCTGTTGTGGCACCACCTTCCACCTCCAGCCCCCCGTCCCTCCTTCCTTTTACCAGCCAACCGACCCTGTGTCCTGCTGACCCTAAGAGCTGGTGGGCTGGCCCTCAAGGAGCAGCCACAGATGTCGCATCGGCTGATGAGTGGGAGGACGAGCACGTCGAGCAGTTTCAAGGCAACATCGCGGGCTACATCAACCACTTCCTGAACCCGGACAAGGAAGAGGGCTCCCGCAGGGGGAGACCAAGGAGGAGGCGGGGAGCAGGAGTGGGAGGTGCCAGGAGAGCCGGGACGGGGGAGAGGAGAGCCAGGAGACCACGAGCAAGAACAGGTGGGAGGGGGAGGGGGAGGGGGGGGTTAATGCAGACGGTGGACGTGCAGGAGGTCGGAGTGAGCAGGCTGCAGAAGTTGTTCCTGCAGAGGTGGGGGATGGCGCCGTCCTGGACGGGTCAGGGCGGAGGAGCTGTAGGCAGGAGGTTGTGCCTGAAGACCAGAGAGCTTCTGAAGCCAGCCAAGAGCTGTCAGAGGAGAAGAAGGCGTGGCAAAGCATGGGAGTTCAGCCAGAGTGGCGAGGTGAGGGCGGAAGGGAGGAGAAGGTGACATGCAATCATTTATCTCCGAGAGGTCAACGGCTCTTCTCAGTGATTTGTGAATTGACTGATTATAAGCTTAGCGTATACAAACACACTATCACATGTCTGCATTTTGTATTTTGTTGTATTAACAGACGTTTCTTCACAGTTTCAGACAGCGAGGGCAAAACCAACCGCATCAGTTTGCTTTTCTTCCCCTCCCGTGCCGCTCTGCAGCGTTCATACCTTATCCGCCCGCGGCCCTCCCCTCCAGCCTACTCCGTCACACAACCCGCTGTCCCCCGGAGCCTCCTACGTGTCTCCAGCATCTTCCTTCCTTCACACCACCTGCCTTCCGCCTCCAGAGGAACAGTCCAGACACGTTGATTGTCTGGTGGAGGAAGTGATGATGGGCCTCAACTTTTTACCAAACAGCAACAACAACAGTGATCCACATTCACAACCTCCAACCAGCAGCGGCAGTTGTGCCTATGCCTCCTCTGGCAGCACCGTGGCCCAAAACAAGCCACAAAGCGGTACCGCTGGGACCCTGGGAGCAGGTCACGGTTTCCATGAATGCAGCTCTGGAAACAGCGAGGTGCCCGTCCTGCAGCAGCAGGGACAGGGAGAGCTGAACGAGATGCTGGAGCAATTCCTCCAGTACTTTGAGCAGCACGTGGACAGCAGCTCTGCCAGGGAAGAGGTGGAGACGGGCGGTCCGAAATGCACAGAGGCTAGCCAACCTTACACCGTCTTGAGAAAGTACAGAAAAACCAAGACCCGGACCGCAACCCCTCGTCCACAGAGCACACGCACGCCTGAAACAGCAGAGCTGCAACAGAACGACGAAGCTGAAACGCAGCCGAGACGTTCCCAGCCACCTGAGGCTGCTGCGGGGGGACCACCGGGGGAAGTCACAGCACCGGCCAAACGACGGAGAAGGAAAAGGACCAACCAGTATCTGTTTTCAATGGAGAAAAAGAGGGTGAGGGTGAGGAAGCCGGCGACGAGTGACAAGTCTGCGAGTGAGGCAAAAACCAAAATCGGCCATGACCGGAGAGACGAGCAGCTGCAGCGGATGCCTGTGGTGAAACTGGAAAGGAGCGGCCCGCTGCCAGTCAGAGTTACAGTGCAGGGACACAACTGTCTGGAAGTCAAGGTGACAAACACTTCAAACAACTCTCCACTAAAGCTTGTGATGTAGGCCGTCACCATCATTTTTTTTTAAGACCGGTCTGATCACTGATATTAATACGAGGGTGAACCTGGATTGCGACAGAATGGGAGAGACGATGTCTCACATGGTTTTTCCTGTGCACATTCTTGTTTCAGAGTTCTGCAGAAACAAAGACCAGTTCGTCATCGCCGAAAAACCCACGCGGCAGCTTGAATGAGACGGTCTCGCAGACCACAAAGATGTACCCAATCAGGAGCAGGCTTAGGGAAACACACATCGTGGTGAGTACCAGCCTTTTTTTTTTTTTTTTTACAAGATGGAAGACCTTCTGCAGGCGAATACGTCTTCCAAACATCTGTTCTGTAAAGAAAGAGGCACCATGCATATACATTACTGTTTTAAGCCACACTAGCAGCTCTAGAGGCTCTGGGGATGGCAGTGTCAATATGTCAACAACTTTTAGGCTGACTGCCATGAAACTTTGTGCAGGCATTCATGGCTCCCAGACGGGGAACCCCAATCACTGTAGTGATCTTTTAACTTGTCATGTAGCGTCATCATCCCGTCAAAACTTTGGTTTCTGACCACAAACCTGCAAAACTAATGACATTCCCATCAGCCTCTGCTGTACTTTGTGTTTAGTGCTAATTTGCGAACATTAGCATGCTAACACTGGGCATGAGTACAGCCTCAGAGCTGCTAGAATGACTGTAGACTCTTAGTCTTGTTTTTATTTCTTTGCCTGTATAATTGAATATGGCTCATTTGTTTTACAGAACACCAAGCCCCTTCCCGTGCAGCCACTTGTAGACAAACAGCCACCCTCAACAGGACGCAAGCGAGGCAGGCCCCGTAAAACCAGACAGCCTCTCAGTTCATCTAACGGTGAAAGCGCGAAGCCAACAATTCAGCCGCGGCCTGTGGATGAAAAACTAGAGAACAATCAAGAGAGACGTGAAGAGGAATTGACTGTGCAGCCACAGGAAGAGGCGGAGGGCAGCACGAAGAGGGGAAAGAGGAGGGGAGCGGAGTCAGAGGAGGAGACGAGCGATGATGCCGCGGTGGCCAAGAGGGTTCGCCCTGAGCAAGCGGCACAGCCGATCTCTGAAGCATGCACACCGAGCTCTGGATCTGCAGACTTTGTCTCCGAGCCGGCAGCCACAGAGACAGAGGACGTAATCGATGTTTTGCTGACCAGCGTGGCGGATTGTTTACAACGAGAGGAACAAAAGGAAATAACAACGTGGCGTGAGATCAAGAGAAATCATCAGAGCAGCGGTGACGAGACAGTCGACGTGGATGGAGGAGCGGAAGACGTCCAGAGCCAAAGAACCTGGTCTCGTCTCGTCAAAGTGAACTCTTCTGTTTCACCTCCTTCGCGTTCAGCTAAAGAGGTCAGTCCGGGGTCCAAAGGAAGCTTGGAAGAGGACACAGATGAGGACATTGACGTGGCCGAAGCTGATAGTGCCGTCCCTGATCCGGTGACCATCAGCTGGACAGAGTCTTCAGAGGGCGAGGAAGAGAAGGAAGACAAGGACGTCGATGTTGTCGGATAAACGACTGCCTTCGCTACTACGAGTGCAGGTGAGCTTGTTAACAGAAAGCATCCGGCTCTTAGTCCAGTGCCAGCAGACAGAGTTCCTGTTTTCTTTTGTACTATTTCTTACATTTCCCATAAAACCGTTCCGGAATTTGCTTCATTTCGCTGTGAGTTACAGGACAGAAGTGTGGTTTCATCATGAAGGTCTCCTGTTGTGTGTTGTTTGTTTTCATGCTCCACCAATGTCTAGAAGAGCCATTAGCTAGCTATCTGTTTGCACTGAAGGACAGAAAAGAAAAGATGTGCATCGTAACGCATAGCGACACTTGGGTGAGTTCCTTCAGCAACAAAACAAGACTGTGTAGTTTCAGTTTCAGCTCTGGGGGGCGAATACACAGACTTGTCAAACTGTCAAAGGTCGCTGTTCAGCCATTGAGTTTATGTAAGTTTGAAGGTTGTTACTGCAAAATTCAGTAATTTGCGATTGTTTAGCAGATATGTCCAGCAGTTCCGTTTGTTTAAACGGTGAAGTGTTACAGCGACAGAAATCAGGTTTGTGTACTGTCAAAGGAATCAGGAGTGTTTTATTAGTTCCAACTATGACTGAGGCTGCATTAGTCGTAAATGTGATTGAAAATGTCGGTCTCTGTTCTGTCACAGTTTGTACACGTTCCAGGAAAACGCGGCGTCTTCCTTGTTTTACTGTCAAGTTATGTTTGTCGTTGCACTTTTGTTGCACTTGATTTCCCCAATAAAAACTCCTCTTTACTTCCTGTCTGGCAGCAGCTCTGTTCTGTGACTCCACTCGAGGCTCGTCGTCAGGCTGCAGAGTTCATTTTCTCCCTCACTTCACGCTTGGGATAGAAACAAAAGACACAAATGTCCAATGCTGTACTGACTAAAGCCTGACGCACACAGGCGGCGTGGTCAATATTATTGATATTATTGATCAGTTATCTTAATATTATAAAAATACTAACGTGTATAAGTAATTATCTCCAATAATAATGCAAAGTAAAATGCACACTGATGAGATCAACGTATTTGTTTCAGTGTCTCCTGGAAGTTTCTGCTGTGTTGGACTTTCTTTATGCCGCACACGTCTTTCTTAACTTGCTTATGTTTTATTTTTTTGGCAGCAATATTTCTAAAGTGGTGAGGACATTTTATTCTTTTTGTTCGTGTTTTGCCTGTTTGGTTGTTTATTTTTTTCTGTGCTAAACTTTCAGACGAATCTCCAATTCAGTTCAACCGAAAGGGCTTTATCGGCATGACAGTTTCAAGAACAAGAACAATACTGCCAAAGCATCAAAACATAATTTGGCAAAACATTTGGACAACACACAAAAAACTGTTGTGTCTTATGCCCCCCCCCCCTCCATTAGTCCTCACCGTCCTTTACAGACAGTAGGCTGTCTGCCTTGAAGGGTACTGTCCATTCAACTACAGATGTGGCTTCATTATCGGGCTTGACAAACGTGGTTACAAGTAGCGCTTAGACCCTGCAGCTGCAGAAAGTTTCATCCTTCACGGCAATCAGAGGTCAGCCTGACTTCATGTCAGTTGTAATGTAATCCATCAGTGACATGGTTTCATCACGGGACAAAGTATCACACCTCTCATGCGACACGTAGAAGTTGTCTAAAGACATTTCGATACTTCCTCCCTCCCTCAAAACAGACAAACTCAAACACAACCGCTGTTCTCTTTGATAAGAAACACTGCAAACTTCACCTTTCAAGCCTCAAGTTTCATACTGCAGAGAGAGGTCCACTTTATTCATGTAGTCACCGTGAAATCACACACACACACACACAATAATAAAAAAAACAATACATGAATTGAAAATGAGTTTATTAATTATCAACCTGTGGATCAACCTCCTACACACAACAACAGAACACATCTGAGCTGCACCACAGTTGCAGCTGCAGCTCTGTTTGCTTCCATCTCTACTCTTCGCCCAGCTCAGGTGAGAGTACAGCGCAGGTGTGTGTGTGCTCGTGAGTGTGTAGGGAGCTCTAAACCAAATCCAAAGACGCTGCGTGAGCGTCGCTCATGTCGGCGTGCGTGTGCGTGCGTGTGTGTATGTGGGGGGCGTGTGTTTCCCGGTGCTTTAACGGTGCGATATTGTCTCTTATCACACTCTGGCAGCGGCTGTAAATCAGTAGCGGTGTCGGGGCGCAAGTCAAGAGGAAGGAAAGGATTGTAGAGACAGAAAGGAAGAGAGGAAAGGGTAATGGGTGAAGGGGGGGGTGCTGTCTCAGTCTCAGCCTGTCCTCCTCTCAGTGCTGGATGCGCCTGATGGACTGGATCTGAGGGGTCTGACAGTGGGAGCCCCAGTTCCTCCAGTGCTGGTAGTCTCCACTGTGTCTCTCGCACTCCATGATGTACTGCTGGCCCCTGTAGCCGGGGTGCTGGTAGCACACAAAGCTGTGGGTGTGGGGCAGAGACGGCGGGATTGAGTAAATGCTTAGCGTCTATTGCATAAAGTGACAAACTGCGCAGGTGCGTCAACTTACGCGCCGCACTGCACGTGCATGGAGCCGACTTCAGGCATCATCCAGCCCATGGCCTGCAGAGAGGGGTAGTCGTCGCAGATCTCCACACTGCGGCCCATGAAGTTCTCCCTCTCGAAGACGATCATGCGGCTGCTCTGGTGGGACTGTCGGCGGGGAGAGAAAGAAACGGTTTCGATTTTTTGGACGCCTTCCCCGGGGTGGACTGCTGAGCGTCACCCGAGCACCGCTGTAAGAGACGGTTTGCAACTCACGGCGCAGTAGATGGGGCGCAGAGACATGAAGCGCTCCACGTGGTAGGAGAGGGATCCGCTGTAAGCGTCCCAGTGGGGGTACTCTCCTCTCTCCAGGATGAACTGCTGGCCCTGGAAGTCGTGGTGCTCGAAACCAACCCAGCTGTGCAGAGAGAGGGGGGGGGGCTGTTAACGTCAGAAGGTCGTCCCTGTAATCTAACTTCTTGTTTGACCGTTTCACGTCTTCTCTGTGAGACTTACGCTCCGCTCTCCACCCGGATGGAGCGGATGTTGTCCAGCCCGCACTCCTGGATGTTGCAGCACTCGGAGGTGAACTCCAGACACTTGCCCTGGAAATGCTCCTGCTCGAACACGGTCACCTGGTGGGGGGAGGGAGGGAGGGGGGTATAGGTAGTTTGACCTCCTTTACCTTTGAGGATCGAGCAGAGATGCACAGGTCGTATAAAATGAGTGTGTATTTACCTTGAAGAAGGGAGCCATGCCCATTCCCGAGCTGACCAGCGGCTGCATCATTGGGGACCTTGTAGTTCTGTACATCTTTACTCCTGAGGTGGCAAATGAGGACAGAGAGAAGGAGGTCAAGTGGTGGAATGGGGGGGAAAACTGTGGGGGGTTCAACAGTGTGACTGTTTGGGGAGATGCTCAGTCACCCCCTTACAGGAACACCACAAATCCAAATCTGAAGTTAAACATCTGGCCAACAACGGTTAAATCGTGTGAAATACAGTTCTTCTGCTTGTGGTTTTCAGTGTCTGCGTGCACCTGTCTGTCTGACCCTGAGCTGTGTTGGAAGCGGAGATGCAAGCCTTACCTAGAGTGGCACTTTATAGGAAGAGCTCGGGAGTGATACGCGCCTACCGCCTGCCTCGCGTAGAGCTTTGAGAGAACCTGGCGCTTCAGTTTTATACCGGCGGTCGGGGGAGCGCGCGCCCGCATGTGCGCGTCCACGCCTCCGACTCGGACCCGCGCGCACCGTCCGTTTGGCTCGGCGGCGGCTGTTTGTCCGCGCTCCGGCCGCCAGCTCAGCACATCCCATAGTGCCGCTGGTGCGCTGAAACAAAGGCGCTCCGGTATGTTCGGAACCCCGGTCAGCAGTCCAGCGCGTGCGCCGGCACAAAGGGCCGGGATCGGGGTGGAGAATGTGGAGATTAACGGGGGGGGGGGTTACAGTGTGGGTCTGCGTGCGTGCATGGAAACGTTAGAGAGCTGTAGGTTTAATGGTGTCTGTTCACACAATGGCGCGTCGCTCACCTTCAAGGATGCAGCTACACCTGTCTGCACACAGATGCCCTGCAGCCTCATCCCCATTCAAACAGTTCTCCAATTCTAATGACATCAAGCGAATATACAACTAACGTACTGCTGTAACACCCGCGGTTCACTGCCTGGGGATTAACACAGTGTTAGGATATGTTATGTTATATATAAAAACATCACCTCAGATTTAGTCTGTTTAAACAAATCCCTCCCATCACTCCTGGGTCTGCGGTCTCATGTCTCCACGTGTGGGGGGGGGGGGGTCCTCCAGATGAAAACTGTGGGAGAATCAGACCTGAAGTAGGGAAACGTTTCATTCAAATTGACAAAGTAACACTCTGACATTATCTGGAAACATTATATTTAACTTTACGTGACAGGAGGTTTGAAGGCACACGTTCCCGCAGCCACAGTCAAATCATTCATGTGTCATTCACTGTGACACGTGAGCCTCTCTAAGTGTACTCGTTTATACTTTATAAGTATATGAACTGTATAAGAGACAGGAGAACAAAGAATCTGAAATTTAAGACTAAATGACTGTGTTTTAGGATCATTATTTACCTCTAAAAGTTGGTGTCAGGAACATCAATTTGTATTTTATTAGTTCCCCAGCTTCTGTCAGTCCTCCTCTGCCTCCGCCCATCCTCTCTGTCCGTCCCTCTCTGATGATGTGGGGTTTCTTTTGTCCCGCGCCTCTGACCTCAGCAGGTTTGTTTCTCTCCCCATAATCCCTCTCCTGTGGGCGCCAGCGTATAAAAGGGAGAGGCGCACTCCGAGCCACACACACTCTGAGTGAGGCTCGGCGTAGGCATCGCACACACATACAGGTAAGGTACACACACACACACACACACACACACACGTGTTGTACACCTGCAGGTGTGTGGAGATACAAAGCAAAAGGAGGAGCCGCAGATTATTTGATGTACTTTTTCATATTTTGGCATTTATAATATCTCCTCCATCTCTAATGCATCCTTTTGTTTTTCTCCTGTCAAAACAGGTTTGATTTGTCATATTCAAGTGTTTTTCCCTCTCTTTCCACCCAGTAATCATGTCCAGTGGAGATAAGTCCAAGACTTCTTCCCAGACTGATGGGAAGGCCGCTCAGGGCAAGAAGTCTGAGATGGGAATGATGGCCTACAAGGTGGGTTTCTCTCAGACGCAGATGACGGTGATATCATAATACGATTATCATATCACAGACCCTTTACTGTTGTCGTACTGACTCGTCCGCCCCCTCCAGATGTACGTGTTCGACCAGGAGAACTTCCAGGGCCGCATGATCGAGATCAGCAACGAGTGCATGAATGTGTGTGAGATGGGCATGGACCGCGTGCGCTCCCTGCGCGTCGAGTGTGGACCGTAAGTCTCCAGAAAGACACACGTGCATTTTCACATTCCAAACGCACCGTCGTTGCGCAGACATACCTCATGATGCTGTCTCATCTGCAGCTTCGTGGGCTTCGAGCAGATGAACTTCTGTGGTGAGATGTACATCCTGGAGAAGGGAGAGTATCCTCGCTGGGACTCCTGGAGCAACTGCCAGAGGAACGACTACCTGCTGTCCTTCAGGCCTGTCAGAATGGTAAAACGCTTGGTTTCAAACTCTCAAGTTTCCCTTTTGCTTTAGGCTCCTCCCTAAATTAATGTTTTTCTTGCTTCCAGGACCCCGAGAAGCACAAGATCTGCCTGTACGAGGTTGGAGAGTTCAAGGGCCGCAAGATGGAGATCATGGACGATGACGTTCCCAGCATGTTCTCCTATGGCTTCACCGACAGAGTGGGCAGCATCATTGTCAGCTGTGGAACGTGAGTGTCTCCGTTATAGCTCAAAGAGTGGATTCAAATGACATAAAAATCGAAATCGTAAAAGTCAACCCTACACTGACATGTTTTCTCTTCTTTGTTTTACTCCAGCTGGGTGGGATACCAGTTCCCTGGATACCGTGGCAGCCAGTACCTGCTGGAGAAGGGCGACTACAGGCACTTCAACGAGTACGGCGCCCGCCATCCTCAGTTCCAGTCCGTGAGGCGTATCCGTGACATGCAGTGGCACCAACAGGGCTGCTACACCATGGCCAGCAAGTGAGGCTCAGGGAAGGAGAGAAAGAGAAAGAGCGGAAGTGAGGGAGAGGGGCGGAGGAAGAGGGAAAGGGGGAGAGACGTCTGAGGCCTTACCTCAGTACCTGAAACGGTCTTTGATCTAACGCAGTGAGGGGAAGGGTGAGGGTTTAGATCTGCCCCCGATCGGAGACAACACCGCAGTGGAAGGACCAGCCGGACCACCCTCCATTCCTCTCTGTCTCTACTTTTCTCTTTCTCCCCTATGGGCTGAGTTTTGCTTTCCCCCCTTTTCTCCCTTTTTTTAGTCCCTCACTTCATTCCCCTCCACGGTCCTCTGAAACACCAAAGAGGGAACAACGACACCTCGGGCTGTTTTACACACTTGATTCTCGGCTCAGGGTATGATGCACCATGGGAAACTGAGTCCCTAGAGCCCCCTGCCCCCCACCACCACCACCCCCCTCCCCCCCATCTTCTTTCCCCTGTGCTTTGCACACCCTCTCTGCTGTACAGAATCCTGGCCAAGTTTTCAATAAAAAGGAAAATCTTGATTTCAAACATATTGCTGTTGTTACTTATTACTGAAAAGTCAAAACAGACAAATAAAATATTAATATTGCTTTTCTGAAGATCAGTATTTTGGATGTTAGCTTGACACCAAATATCACCTGAAACATTTGAGGAATTGTTGTGAAAGCAGCATGTTATTTGTGCGAAGTGTTCATAGTTTTCTTTGTGAGAAAGCAAACACTCCTGTTATTGTCACGTTGGATTGGGTTTGAAAAGCTTTGTGTGGTCAGCACAGTCATACAATGCTCTGTAAAACAAAGAAAGTGCAGCGTTTAGATAAAGCAAGGTTTCAGATCTGTGAGGCTGATCATGTGACCTGTTGGTGTGGAGCCTGCTGCGTCAGGCTTTACAAGATAACAAGACGCACATACATGTCTGCTGATGTTCAGTCCTATTTCTATTTCCAATCAGAAATGAGACGCTCGGGTCGAATATTACAGTAAAATAAAACCCATCTTTATTTAGATACAGTAATTAATTTAATTTCATTGAATGGGTAAAGTTAAATTAATGGATTTGTATTAGAAACAAGTACAAACATTGTATTAAAAGGATATAAATTATAAGAAACAAAACATATATACAATATATATTTCATAAAAATGCATAGAATAAAAACATTTAAATATTGAACTTAATGTTTTTAATCAGGCATCTTGTTTTGATGTTTACTGAAACTGAAACTGTGTCCCAGTTCAGGGGTCAGATCCTTGCAGGTAGCTGCCATTAGCTACCTGTAACATAACTTAGCTTGCGGACGCTTGTTTGTCAACACAGCTGAAGTCAACACAGTTCGCTGACTTCAAGCAGCGAAAATGTTTTTTGTTCAAAAACGAATTTCTGTCGCAACTTTCAAGTTTACATTCAACTTCAATGCTGAAACCTTTAGTTTGAATATGAATTAGGACAATACGATGTATATGCATGCTGTCCGACTTGTTTGGAGCGGCAGGTCCTGCCAGTGTTTTCCTACACACTATGTTTACCTCAGCACAGTGCGTGTTCTTGTTGAATCCCCATTTAAGCCACGAAGCCTCTCTCTTGCCCAGTCAGGAGAATCACTTGACTTGTCAACATACTGTCACAATGTCATATTATGAACTCAGGGTTTATGGACTGAAAACAATGTGCGCATTCTTGTACTTTCTTGTAATCTTTGTACATATCTTTAATTAAAAAAGAAAATTAAAATTATTTTTTTTTTTACAGTTTTACAAACAAGATTTTACACTCGAAGGACAAACATGGATATATAAAAATACATCTAAAATACACAAAGTAATAAATGTTGTCTATGAAGCTCTTGATATGTTTTTCAGCTGTTAAAATGCTTGTCTTCGTGTTGCACCTCTAGTGCAGATGTAGATATTCATGTCAGTTATAGGCTGGACGCTATTCTATTCAAAGCATTTGTTTTCTTCTTCTGTCTTTCTTTCTGGTTTATTTTTAGATGCGTGCTCTTAAGAGCAGATGAAGAATATTTACTACAGTGTAGTGTGTCCCCTAATCCAGCAGTTGCATAATGTCTGTGTCCATCTGTGGGCAGCTGGACCGGTCAGCGAGACATCATTCGCACAAACTCTGAGAAGACAAGAGACAGACGTGAAAGGGAAGAAGATGAACGCGGTCTCCTAAGAGATCCCATAACAGCGAAGATAATTTCTCTCACCCTCAAAGTCCACCAGGCCGTCTCCGTTGAGGTCGACGTCTCGGAGGATCTCATTGATCTCTCTGTTGGTCACTTGTTCCCCCATCAGCTTCTTCATGGCCTCACGCAGCTCAGTTAAGCTGATCTGACCGTCACCATTAGAGTCAAACTGGACACAGAGAGACAGACAGACCACAAGGAAAACATCACATGTCGTCATATCTTGTTTTCACCCGAATCCACTGGGATGCTTGAGGAAATACACTAGTTTGCTTTCAATGCAGCCACAGTGTCTTTATAGTACCACTGGAGTAGTAAGATATTTTTCAAATCCATTGTTCCCAAACTTTTTCTGGCATGACCCATTGTGGAAGCTAAAAAGATTCCCCCACCCCGACACGTAAGTGGTTTAATAACAAAAAGTGCATTTTTCTCATTCGTTTCTGTCGGACAAATAAAAATTGAAAGATAAACGTTTCATCCTTGTAAAAAATAATTTTCATGTTGTCAGCACCAGACAGCTCTTGCTTCTTTAAACGGTTTTGGTTTGTGAAATTCTGGGCAAGTAAGATCTGAATGGCACTCAGACATTTTGACTCGAGGAGTTCAAATTGAAATGAGAAAATGGCTCTTTGACCCAAGTGACAATATGTTACACCCTGACCTCTTTGAACGCATCTCGTAGCTCTTTGACTCCGATCATGTCTGCCGTCTCTGCCAGCATCTTGGGTCCCATTAGCTCCACAAAGTCCTCAAAGTCCACTTTACCTCCGCCTACAACACACAAGTTAGAAAAAGACATATCATATTTCATTCTATCTCCTTTAAAGTATAAAATATTAAATGACTGTGGATCAGTTGCTTTTACAGAACTATTCCCTCCTTGTATTTTGATAATTGCAAGAAAAATCTGCCATGTAGTTTGAACAACTTTCGATCACTTTCTGCTGCCAAACTACAGTTTGTTTCATTCTGCTGTGTCTTGTTCTCGTTCTGTTACAGCCTTAACCATTCGACTACTGGGGTTCCCCATTCTCATCTGTTCATGTTCATGTTCATGCTCATGCTCATGTTCATGTTCGTGTTCGTGTTCGTGTTCGTGTTCGTGTTCGTGTTCATGTTCATGTTCTGTTTCTGTTTCTGTTCTGATCTTTGGGTTCTGTTCTGTTCTCTCAGACGTTCCAGGCTGTGGCTCCACTCACAGATCTGCTGGCTCAGTTCGATGAGCTCCATCTCTGTAGGCATGTATCCCATGGTCCTCATACACTCCCCCAGGTCTCTGTGACTGATGTAGCCCTTTTTGTTCCTGTCAAACTCCACAAACGCCTCGCGGAGCTCTGACACAGCAACGCACAGAAAACAGGCGTTCATATTTGTGAGTCAGCCGTCACATAAACGCTGACGTCAGCGCGCTGAGGTCTTCTGCAGTGAACTCACCTTCGATCTCCTCTGGTCTCAGCTCTCTGTCCTGTTGGAGGAAGCAGAGACACGCATTAGCTTCTCACTTCACACAGTGCTAAAACTCATGCTGAAACTATTGTAGCATCAGAGAGCTTGTTTGGCAAAGTACAGCGATATAAACTTAAAGCAACATCAACACCCGGACAACCAGTGAGCAGGGAAGAAGTTATACACAAACACAAACATCAAGTGACCAGAAGAAATGAGAGAAATGATTTATGGAGTTTGGCTTCATGTGGTTCAACTGTGCAGATGGTATGAAATGTTCACTATTTAAACTGTCTATTTACATTGCTTTAAAACCGAGCCCGTATGTGTATTAATAACCAGGATTTTATACTTCAACATCTTTTGCAAATATAGAGAAGTGAGATGGACGGTGTCTGAATCCATATTGTTTAACTTGTAACCTTGAATTAGGGTGTATTTGACAGTTCATGTACCATAAAACACAAAGGGGAACCAGATTATTTGTGGGAGGTTGCCAGGCAACAAACATCTGAAGATTATGAGATTTGGGAGGTTTAGTTGCTACACAGACCTGTGAACACATGTCCACTGTTCATATCCATATACTGTCTTGCAGATAGCACTCAAGCTCGCACGCAAGCCCGTCCGTACAAAAGGAGGAAGTTGTGCTTCAGCATCGAGGATGTTAGTCTGAGAGCTTTAGAGAGAAAACAATACGGGACAAATCCTCTGCGATCATTTCATTTGCTTTGGTTGCGCTCAGCCTCATTTTTTTCAAGCTGCAAACTAAATGCACATTTACAACATGAGTAGACGTCCTCTGACGTCACAACAAGGGACTTTACAAAGGGACACACAGTTTCTTCAGTACCACAGTGCTACGCTGCCCAAGAATGCTGTACGTCAGTCGGTTTGTGCTGATTTAATTCAACATAAATGAATTTAAACTGCAACGTGCATTCTTAATATCAAAAGAAAAAGGTATTCAAACCAGATGTAGACGCAGGGGTCCTCATGAGAGCATCGGTTTACATTGGGTTTTAGTGGTGTATACAGTGTTACTAAAAATAATTGTGATTCATTAAATTAGAACAAGCTCATTGAACCAGAAGCCTCCTTTTCAGTCGCCCCCACTTGGAAACTCAGCCTTGACCGCCACATCGCCGCAAAGCCAGTCGATAATTTTCCATGGAACTGAATGATCGACCCCTCTGAGCACGCACGGTGCCGTTAGGTTTGATCGTCTGACCCCGACCATTGATGGGATGACACATCGGGTGTGGCGGGGAGCGGGAGGGTCAGCCACAATGAGGGGATGAAAATGAATCGAGTACGGGTGTAAAAAGTTGCACCGGGGTTTGTGTGAGCCCACAGAGTGCACACTTTGTGTTCTGTTACATACGAGCGTCTGTGAAAAGCCCTGTTTAAGGAAGATGCAGGCCGGGCCCACGATGTTGTGCAGCATGTTGCAGTTCTTCACCAGCGCACTGAAGGGACCGTTGACTGGCTTTTCCTCCGCGTCCTCATCCTCCTCTCCCTCCTGCTGCAGACCCCGCTGGCCCTCTGCCCTCACTTTACCCCTGAGGGGCCCATCCATTACCCCCTTTAGAGGCAGACCAGGCTGTTATTCCAGCAGTCCTACTATCAGCCATGCACTGACTGATTTCTTCACACTTAAAACATTATTATGTCCTTATCAAGGAACGAGGCTAAGACCGACTGTTTTCTAGTCACGCAAACATTAGAGAGAATGTGGCTGTAAGCCTGGATTACATAAGCTGCTTATTATTTCGAGGCAACTCACATCAGCTTTATTATCCTTAATGTGAAAAAACCATCTCAATCTCAATATTCTCCTTATGGATCCATCCTGCTGCCGTCTCTGCTGATCATTCTGCTAATTATAATAATAATCAGGACCCTTGAGGTAATAATAAGGTCTGACAGTGAAGTTAAGAAATGTGTGTTTTCTTGCAATAAAAAAAACATTTTATTATCTATTTCTTGGTTAAAAACAACCAGTGCTTAAGTTTGAACATATGTATTTTACTGTTTCCTGCAATTAGAAAAATGTACAGTTATTAAAACTATTATCCAGAGATTAAATAATTCAATCAAGATGCGAAGAAAACGCCAAAGTTAGTAAGTGGTGTGTTGAACTATTATGACTTTGTTACATATATGCATTTTCCCAAATGACAAGATTGAATACCAAGCTCAAATTGGCTGAGATGTTTTATGATCAATCACAGGACTTAAATAAATGTACGCGGATGCAAGATAGTAAAAGAGTCAAGTAGCAAATGCAAGTGAAAGCATCGAGCTCCAGTGAGCCACAGTCTAACAAGCGTGAGACAAAATGCTCTTACCTTCTTCATTTCATCTTTCATAGAAGATTTTGTGCAGTTGCCCATTACAACCTCCCCTGATCAACAGCAATCTCACCCCGCCGTTCGCCTCCAGCTGCACAAATCTTACCTCCCTCCCTCTCTCTCTCTCTCTCTCTCTCTCTGACACTTAATCTCTTAATTGTCTGTTTTGATCTTTTCTTCCTTTTCCTTTCCTTTTTCCTCCTCTCTTTGGACTTCTCAGAGTTCCAGCTCAGGTTCGAGCTCTGACTTTGGTGAAAACCTCTCTGAGTGTCCCATGCTGGTTATGAGTCGGCACACCGAGATAAGAGAAAACGTGTGAGCAATCCTGAACGGCTCCACCCATCTCTATGTGGTCCAAAGTCAAGTCACCAAACCCAGCAGCACAAAAAACAACTAGCCCAACCAAACTCTAGTGAAAGCAGCTCTCTCTCTCTCTCTCTCTCTCTCTCTCTGCGTCTATCTGCAGCAGCAGCATCATCGTGTCTTCCTCTCCACACTGATCAACGCTTTTAATCCCGCTCCTCCTTTCCTCCTCTTTCCCTTTCCGCTGCTCTCTCTCTCTCTCTCTCTCTCTCTCTCTCTCTCTCTCTCTCTCTCTCTCTCCTCCCTGCTGCAGACGACATATCCATC